>JAQGAW010000048.1:0-51837 GCA_034698025.1 Phthiracarus crinitus
TATTATTATTGATGTTTTTTAATACATTAAAACTCTTATTTATGAATGTATTATATTCCGAAACCATTGTTGTAAAACAGTCTAAACTTAAAACTCAATTAAAATAAAATAATAGTTATACTGTATATTATTTCTAGCATTCTGTTTATAGATGAGAATGGGTTACAATCCTTAACTTTAACTTTGAATAGTTCGAAGTTAACACGCATTTAAACAATATTTACTAAAAAGTTAATCTATTAGTGAAGTTTTAGTCGCCGAAACTAGTAAAAAGTTAGTGTCGACAACAGATGGCGATAACGAGTGATGTTCACTGAACGAGAAAACGTTTAGTGATTCGATAATACGCTTAACTGTTAGTTGTGTCACGTGTGTCACTGTTTGCGTCGAGAATTTGAATTTGATTGCATTTTATTAATACAAATTGATGGCTAGTTTTGAGACAATCGCCACTCAATCACAACACTCAACAACGAAAACATTGATTCGAGTGAAGCGTAAGAAAAACGACAAACGCGTCAATTCTAACAAAAAGTGCAAATTTGTTGGCAGTTGTGATACAAATGACGACAACAATGCGTTCCAATTGTTGGACAATGGTTTGCTTAATGGCAAACAACCGCAACAACTGTTTCGTATTAACGATTTCGATGTTGAGATGGTTTCCGATGAAAATGCTTTCAAACGATTAGATTTGAGTGAAACGCAAAGCAGTATGTTATTCGTTGATTGTAATATTAGATATGATATTAACGTTATATTTTTATATTTTAGAGATTTGCTGCAACGATCAACCGTTAGAAGTGGTTCACAACGACGACACTGACTATATATATGATATTTATTTGTACGACAATCAAAATAATTTCGATTACGATCAGAACAACTATCGTGAGTGTGAAGACGAAGATCCGAGCAGTAATGACGAAAACTATGCATTTAACGATTATCCGGAAGATAGCGATGTCGAGCAACACTTCGATGACGACGATCGCTATTACGACGCGTTTGATGACGAAGAAGAGCAACGATTGCGTAATAGTTTCGCCACGAGTCTCAACAAATCGAATGAATGCAGTGATTCGCGATCACAATCCGATTCTGATGATTATTTGGCCGCAAAACAATACAGCGATGATAGTAGTAGTTGTGATGAGTTTTAATTGACATTTATTTTCATTTGATTATTTACTGCATGAATAGCCAAAATTCAAACCAAAAATAACACTTATTTCATTTTTACTACCATTTTATAATTATAAATATTTAAAGTTACTTTGGATGTCATCGAAAATGTCAAAATAATAAATTGTTGATCAATCATTAATGTTATGTAATTTCTAAATTAGTGTAAAATTAAACTTTAATTAAAGAACAGGTTATATGATATTTAGTGAATATTTATTTCATTTTATTCTCAGTTCGATTCAACGATAGGTTTTTAATACCTTATTTCTATAATTATTTAAAACGTTTTTATGATCATTTAACATTAAAACCTAAAAGCGGAAAAATTAAATTTATATAATTTTAATTAACTAAAGTTATCTTTTAATTTATAGCATTTCCCGAATAACGCAAATTCTTTTTAAAAACATGAGTTTTAAATCACATCCTTACTGAAATGCAATTGAATTCGTTTTTTTTTGTATATAATATAATTAATTAAATATTATTTTCATAAAATTACAAAATGATTTTACAAATCTAACAAACATGGAAAACAATTTATTATGGAAACTTCAATTGTTTGAAGTTCGCTAAACTAAGCTCATAGTTAACGATATTACTAAGACTTAAATATTTAGAAAAATAAATTTACAGAAACTAAGTTAACATTTCGCTATTTTAAAATTGTGCTTAAGAATAGTCTAATGATTACAGTAAATATTAGTAAAAGTATTAATCAATAAATTAGTTAATAATTCTTTTTTATTCCAAAAAAGCTTTTTTAAACTTAATAACATAAACAAATGAAATTTGTTATCATTTTTTAGCTGCATATAAATTGAGGCACAATAATCACTATATTTTTTTAAAAAATTAAACTTCTTTCAAAGTTATATTTAATTAACAGAAAATAAATGTTAACACTTAATTAATGCACAAAACACGTGACAAACTCCTATTAAGATTACTCTGTTTCGGTAATTATCGATTAAACGCTTAATTATAAGGCATAAATTGTATAAAAAAGCAATCGGTTTTAATATTCATGTAAAATACATATCAAATAAAAACTAAAGTAAAATATTCAGCTAAACTACAGATTAATGGTTTTTTTTGCTGTAGAGTTAACAATGCTTTGAAACTAAAAATAATAAAAAGCTTTTTTATACATTAATGCATGTGTACATACATTATCGAAACAATTAGTATACATATTAAAATTGATTGCGACACAAATAACAATCATAACAATCATAAGCGTATAATAGTCACGCAATTGCCGAATAATTTGAGTTATCGTCAAAATTTTTGTTAACAATCATAGCGTATAAAAATTGATATTTCAATTTCGTAATAGAAATCCTAATTTCCGTTTTTTGTTATTTATTATAATTATAATTATTAGTATTATTAAACTAAAGTTTATTAATCGATTTTAAATCATATTCACAGAATTAAATTATATTCTTTCGTATAAATTTTTTTTGCACTAAAAAGGGAAGTATTAACGAAATGCGTTAAATTTGCATCACTTTTCTTACATAAAAAAGTTTCTCCTCATTCGATATTCAACATAATTATACGTTAAATATTAAATAGACATTAATTCTAGCAAACGAGTCCGTAATAATAATAGCAATCGTTTTAAGGGAAAATACAATATTAAAATATTATTTCTGTATAAAATAAATGACTAAATATATCCAATATTCTTATAATGATATTATATTATAGAATATCGAAATAATATATAAATTTTATATATAGTAATTTTCAGTTAAAATGAAAAGTATAAAAGTTACAAATTAGTAATCAATAAAAACTCGAATCGCGGTTAGAATTAATAATTAAAATAAAAACTAAATTAATAGAATAAATGAGAAAATGGTTAATAAGCTCTCTTTTACAGTATTGTGTCATACATTACATTATTCTTTTCGCTGATTAAAAAAACAAAATTTAACTAATTTTTTTGGAATAAATTCTCTTTGTGTTTAATTGAATACACTCTAACATAACCTAAACTTCAAACAAATGAATGTTGCTTTTGACTAGATTACTATTAACAATATAATACAATATTAATAATCAACTATATATCTATTTTCATGAAATTTTTATGAAATAAATGCTACACTAATTTTTGTTATAATTCATTTCTAGTATAATTAAATACGAACTCTAAATAATTTAACAAACATTTAACAGAAGGCTTTGTTTCTGAAACAAAACCAATTTTTTAGAAAAAAAGTTGTCGTAAAATTATTTAAACTATTATATATAACGTAATATATATAAAAATGTCTCTTCATTTAAAAGCATTTGATTGAGATATCGTGTTGTGTATTATATAATTCAAATCTAAATTATATCAACATTAGACTCCTTAAGTATTAACAATGTCATAAAATAATCATTTAAAATCTAAAAGCAAAGTTTTGATCTGTGAACCCGCACAGAGATAATTATCGCCACAAGTGGTTATATGCGTTGCCCAGTGATATGGTTTTTTGCTTAATAATTCATTTTTTAAAAGAAACATTAAGTTTTGAGGCACAAAACGAGCAAATTTGTCTCACACGTCACTTAAATGGGCTCAAAATTAATTTAAGCTCTCGTAAAAACTACAATTTTTAAAATATAAGACATATTAATATTCAAAAAGTGGTCCGTACGATGAGATAAATGCTGAAAAATGCAGTAAACCTTTTTCTTTGTTAATAGTAATAGTATCCAACAATATATTTTTTGTGTAAACCAATAATATGGACCGTTATGTCACTAGTTTTTTGATTAATGGCAGTTTACCTCTTTTTTCGTGTAACATTAGAATTAGTAGAAAATGACTCGAATGCAAAACAGGAACTTAACTTTCCATTTCTAACTAAAAACTTCCAAAATGGCACGTCTTGTTTAAAAAGTTGTTGGCTTTTAGTGTTTTGTAATAGTTTTTAATATCGAAACTATATATTGGTTACGAACTTATTTTCATGTTCATTCGTGTGGTCCACTAAACTCTATTTATTGAGTAGGAATGACTTGTTCAACGTATGCTAACGACTGTTTCCGAGCTTCAAGTCCTTTATGAGCCCATTTGAAGTCATCAGCGCGAGGCCTACACCCCGTCAAGAATTCAATAACGAATTCAAGCGTAGGCCAAAAACGTAATTTTTCTAATGGATAGTTTAGCCAACCCGTTGTAATACAAAAATAAGTCTCGTGTGGCGAAACATGATGTATGCGGTGATGTCGTCGAGGAAGTATTACATGAAAGTCCTATTCGTTAAAAAAATCAAACTGTATTGATATTCGATATATTTTATGATTTCGTATTACGCTTATGCGTATTAATTAAAACAGATAGAAACGAGTTGAGATAAATAAGATGAAAATAATGAGTTTATACCTGTAAAAACACCACCCATTGCGGAAGGCCAAAGTAGGTGTGCGACCATTTATGTATCTAATGTAGTGGTAAATGTAATCGTAAATGTAATGGTAAATCTTATCAAATGTGTCATTAGATATATAAAGCGATTATGTGTAAACTTTATCATTTATCACGTAACTATTTATTAATTATCGCAACTCTAAAAACATTATTATTATGATAATTGTAGGAAAGAAGAAATTACGTAAACATTTAAATTCATCTCAATTTTATAATTGCAAAAAAGTATAGTAAACATCATTATGATCTCATATTTAACATTAAAATAATAGTTATTCGTAGAGTCGCCAAATTCAGGAAAATCCTTCTTTTTTGAACAAAAAATAACTAAAATATTATCATATGTGGAAGAATCATATAAAAATAAGCATTTTTAGCCCCATTTGTTGTTCATGAATAATCCTGAATATCAAACTTTTTTCATTTTTCCTTAATGAATATGTTCGGTTTTTAGTCCTAAATTTGGAGACTCTAGTTATTGAAATAGTTTATATTATTTCACTTCATATCTTCTTATAATTTTTAAAAAGGTTTGAGCGTTTATATATATGAAGAAGAAATGAGGGAGGATACAAACTTAGTCAAAACAACAACCGAGCTTAGATTTTATTGGAGAATTTTTTAAGTCGAATTGTTTTATAATAAAACTAATTTAATTTAATCATTGGTAATAAAATAAATGTTATAAAAGTTTTTAAAATAAATATTAGCTGATTAAACATACACATTAAACTCAAAAAAAATTCAGAGGTCTACATAAAAACATATCTAGATAAAAATTTTGACGATATAGAAATGATAATTACATAATTTTTAACCAGCAAACGAAGTTCAATAAAAAAATTCTGTTATCAAAACATCTAACATCTAAAAATTCAAGATAATAAGGGCTATTGTTTTAAAAGGAGAATTCAAAAAAATTAAATTAAAAATTAATTATTTATATTTTGTCATTTAATTCCAACCATTTATTATTTCGCGTGTCATTAAGTGACATAACTAAACGAGAAATGCATCAAATATACAAAAAAAGCGTGTTTAATCATTGCATTTAAAAGAGAAATTATAAACTGAAGCATAATTTGTTATAAATGCTGAATAATCGTTTGCATTAAATTCAAATAAATCAAATAAAATTAATACTGTATAAACTATGGTAAATGAAATCATCTCTGCTTAATATATAGCCGTTTTGAATTTGGAGAATTCAACCATTAATAAATATCTTAAATAAATAGTGTTGAAACCAAAAAAAGTAAATATAAACATATCCAAACCCCAGAACCAATAAATACGGATAAATAAACGAAAGCAAATCGAAATGTTAAACAAACTATATCTCAATTTATTAGATAATTTATTTGGATATATTAAATGCCATTCGATAGCAATGCAAACTCGATAAATTTAATAGTATAAAATGAAATAACAAATGCAAATAATTTCGACTGTTCTCCCAAATCAGTATTAACTGGAATTGTTATCAGCGAAATGAAATAAATTATATTATTGTATGTTTACATTTCCAACTGTATCATAGGTTCTCGCGATATTATGTCTAATAAAAACTCGATTAAATTACTTTTTCCTACTAATATATTCAATGATATTTTCAAAGCTAATAAATTAATGCGCGTCTAAAATGAGAGTTAAAAGAAAAATCAAAGATATTGGCGGAAACAAAAGGGGGATAAAATCGTATATTTATTTAAGTAATTGAAAGCACGCAATACTTTTAGTCGGAACAAAAACATACCTGATTTGTCATAGCAACGAAAATGCTAAGAAGATAAAGATAACAACTCCAGTTATAATACATCACAATAGTTTTATGTTCGCCGAAATGGAAATGGTTTAATAAGTAGGCGAGTCCGGGAATAATGGCCATAAAGTTATCACCGTTCGTCTCGATGAAGTCGTGTCTTGTGATAGCGGTTGGATCGATATGGTGTTCGCGAAATGGTCGTATAAATGCTTTACCAAGAATTACGAGCTCAACCGTACCCCATGTGTCTGCCATCCAATGGACTAATCCACTCAAAAAATCAGCGGAAATTATGCCACAAACTAATCGTTATTATCGAATAGAAATGAGAAAAATGCATAATAATAATTAATTTTATACATTAAAGAAATTGAACGCTTTAGTTATTATTTGATGTTTTTAGTGCACACTTACATGCGGCGAAGAGTATAAAATACCATTTGGACAGATCGAGATAATATGTTAGATATAGAAAGTCAATGAAGATGAGTACTATACAGATGATTATACAAACTGATTCCTGTATGCGCTTTCCTGTATAATAACAATAAAGGAAATCGTAAGGTATTTGTTTAATTGGCAACAACATCAGCAAATAAAATATTATTTCTCGGTTATCACTCATGACATTTGTAAAAAACGATAATAAATGACTACCTTTCGAGCTATAGTGCTGTATAACGTGATATAATGAATTTTTTAATCAAAATATCTCGTATATTTATATATCTATTAGTTATATGCTATTTTTTGAGCTGAAAAAAAGCCAAACACACCCAAAGATAAGTTGATTGAGAGAATAAACGAGCGAAATATGCTGTCGTAATGTTTCAACGCTGTATTAAATTATGTCTCAGGAAAAAACTAATGTTCGTTCAATAGGAAAAAAACGATAGATGAAAGATATATATATAAATGCGAGTGGAATAAGGTATATCTGCTTTTAAAAGTTATATTTGTATATAAGTTATTAATGGCACAAAAACCTTGTCATTCCGCTCATCAAACAAATGACTTCATATTAACTTTGACTCTCGTAAACGAAACTTTTTTCAAAGGAAAAATTTGCGGATAAAACGATAACGAAGAGAGAAATATAATTTTGAATCATAGAGAACTTGTTACCACTAATGCACACTAAAAAACTTGGCAAAAGAACCACTCCCTCGGAAAAAGTATGAAAATATACAGTAATATGTTGTGCTTCACGCAAATAGCTGTTCAAAAAGTTTTGTTAAATCTATTAACAATTTTGCAAAAAACTGTCATTCGTTGGCTTTAATTTTTTCGAGCGAAAAAAGTATATAACACCCAAAAAGTGCTATGAAGTATCGCGAGATAAAAAAAGCAGATATAAATAAAATTTCAAAAATAAAACGGTCGAGATTTTTGTTTTTCTCTCAGTTTTTATCTGAAAAACGTTCTCTCGCACTGGTTTTAGAGTAATGCGATACATACGCAATGGTTAACGAGAAGAGTGTGTAAGTGTGTGTGTCGTAAATAAGTTTTATAGTGTCACACAAACACATATAGATATACCGTATAATTAGTTAAAAGAGTTATGTATTACACTAATTATATGAGTATTACATCACACATGTAACTAACAATATGACTATACAGTACTGAACGATTACATGTTAGCATTAATAATACTTATAACGCTAACATAACATTAATAATACCGGTATTAAAAGATTTTCAATGTTTGATTAATGCGTGCAATGTTTGTCTAGATATAACTTGTTTGTCTATCGATAATGATAAACAAATAGCACACACATAACACATAACATAAACGTTTTGTATACCTTTAGTGTACAGTCGTTGTAACTCTTTAGCTCCGACGTGATTGGGACCCCATCTGTGAGCGCCACTGTCCTGTGGGTCCACGTGAGTCGGTTTCACGTCGCAGTTGCTATTTGGGTCATCTTCGGGCATAGAATCATGTAATATTTGTTGATCAGTTTTGACAGGCACTAGTAGTGAGCATCGCTTCGCCATCATAGCACTCATAGCACTCATACCATTCAAAGCACTCATACCACTCCAAACACCGTTCACTGCATTCATAGCTCACACTCACTCGTAAACACAACACAACACACACACACACATACACTACTGTTACAGTACTACACTATGGCACTACAGTCACAGTGACTCTGCTCAATGCTCAATATCGCAATCATTGCATTATGCATACGAATATGCCATTCACCACAACACTCAATCACTGGCTTCATATCGTACTCTAGTGAACATGGATGTCACTACTAGTACCGCAACTATCGAATAACGAAGTATATTGGATTCATTTATTTAATAAAACTTTCATACGTTTCTTACATCGTTATATTTAAAACTAAATAATTTAGCATATTCTGTAAAACTTATTTTATTGAATTTCGGATCTCTAATATTACAATGAAAAATTAGAAAAATTATTTTTTGCTTTAAGTGGATATTTCGAAATAGGATATATGTATATCAAAATAGAACTTTGAACAAAATAATTAATGTTATCAAAAATGAATTATGTTACGTAAATATGATAAAACTAACTTTTTTGATTCAGTAATTTACGCAAAATAAGTACATTTTTTCGCAGTAAAATCTTAATCGTTATAAATATTTATTTGAAATATATTGACAATTATGAGAATTTAAAAAACAACATAAATAGCAAACAATTATACTTATTTATATAAATTAATAAATGAATGAGAATGCGTATAATAAACTTTAAAACCTTAAATTATTATCCATACTCTCGAAAACAAAATTACGAAAAACTATCGATTTCTTCTTGTGAATCATGAGAATCGTAAAACTCATCGAATTCTTTCATTTCTTTATATATTGTTCCGGTATAGAAGTGGATGGCGTTTGGAATAATGGAATAGATTAACAATTTCGCAACACTCCAATCATAGTCCAATATCTCACGATTTATTTGACCACTGCTTTTTGCGCGAACCGGCAAACCAAACAAATTGAAGAACGAATCCTGATTTTCTATCAATTCTGTTATAGAAATATTTTCATTTTGTTGTTTAATTTTCGGTTTTTTTCGCGTTACATTCATTCCGGTTTTCCAATCGATTTCAGTTGCTATGCAATCAATAAGAGCTATGTTCTGTCTCTTTGTATGGTCTGATTTCGGATCCGAACCAAAATAATAAGTTTTGGTTAAAACATTATCAGTGAAATATTCATTTGGAGAGAAATGAAATTCAAGTGCAATCGAAAGCGGATCAGCGATTCTTTTACTTCGAATATCAGTCAAATGATATAAAATTGGTTCATCATATGATTCAATTAAATGATTGATTAGACCATCTCTTTTCAGAATAATGAACCAAAAATTAGGAATTCCTTTAATATCTTGTTTATACAATTTACTACATTTGTGTTGATTATCTTTCGATTCTGAAGCACATTCTTTATCATTTGGTTCATAACTGCCATTAATAATATTAAAGCGCTTTTCAAACAGTGGAAAATAATATTTCTCAAACTTAATCTCTAATTTCCTCATTTGATGGTAAAGATCATTATCAATGGACACTTTCTGAACGTGTAAATTCTTTAAAGCATTTAATCGACGTTTAATTACGAGCGAAATTGATTTATAACATAAATCAATATTAAAATCTTCTGTTGGCTTTGAGTGATCTGAATCACAATCACTGGATTGTTGTCCAGTTTTCTCATTTATATTTCGGTGCATTTTATTTTGGATTTCTGAAATGGTGTATAAAATTAATGTTATAACGAAACTTTTTTTATATTTTTTTCAAATATAACTTTTAACAATTAAATATGATTACAGAATTTTGCAATACTAAAACAATTAAACAAAAAATATATTTTACAACAATGGTTTCGGAATATAATACATTCATAAATAAGAGTTTTAATGTATTAAAAAACATCAATAATAATAAATGTTATAAAAAAGTTATAAAAAATGAATTTATTGTTAAGAATGATCACAACAATGTTAGTTTGAATTCAAATAAATAATTGGTTATTAAATTGTGAAATCGTTGTGAAACAGTTGTAATTGTTTTTGTCATTTGAATCGTATTTGATATCTTATCTTAAACTGAATAATGGGTAATATGTGTGGCTGTGGATCAAAGAAAGAGGAAGAAGAAGTGGCAGAAGAACAGCAATCATCAGCAGAAGAATCAAGTCCTGCATCACAAGTGGACTCACAGGTGAGTTCGAGTATAGACGCCGACACGACATCGACCGCATTCGGTCGTCCATCAGGTTCTTCGTTCGGTTCATCCATTGAATCCAAGTCTCAAACTGAGTCCAAGTCTGGTTCCATGTCTTCTCCGGGATCTACACTGGACTCTGGTTTAGGCAGTTCTGGGATGTCATCGTCAGGTTCGATGTCGTCGTCATTTGGTTCATCGCTGGACTCTTCGTCTGGCAGTTCAACGTTTGGTTCGTCTTTAGATTCTTCGATGAGTCGTCAGTCAAGTTCTGGTTCAACACTTGGCTCAACACTAGACTCATCGCAATCATATCGATCTGGAAATTCATCCAAATTAGACTCCAAAATGGGATCTAAATTGTTATCATCGAGAACTGGATCCTATATATCAGATTCGAGTCCGAAAACCAGTTCTAAATCTGGATCTAAATCTGGTTCCAAATCCGGTTCACACAGCGGTTCGAACACC
This sequence comes from Phthiracarus crinitus, assembly GCA_034698025.1. Classification (NCBI taxonomy): domain Eukaryota; kingdom Metazoa; phylum Arthropoda; class Arachnida; order Sarcoptiformes; family Phthiracaridae; genus Phthiracarus; species Phthiracarus crinitus. The sequence goes on from JAQGAW010000048.1 coordinate 11,087, forward strand.
GGATCGAAAATCTCGAGTCGATTGTCGAGTACTAACCAATCAGAAGCCAATTCGATGTCACCAATCAGTTCTGATTCTGGTTCAAAGTCTGGATCAAGAATGTCATCGACTCATTCCGGATCCGGATATTCAATGATATCTTCAGGTGGATCTAAATTTTCATCTAAAACTGGTTCAGCGTTTGGTTCAAAGACTGGTTCACAAATGGGTTCTTCGAAAACTGGATCGAAAACTGGTTCCAAATCAGGATCAATGGCTGAATCGCCACCAATAGATCCATTGATATCTCCATCTGGTTCTAACACTGCATCTAAGACTGGATCAAAGACTGGATCAAAGACTGGATCAAAGACTGATTCTAAACCAATCACTGGTTCAAAGAGTGGCTCTAATACTGGATCTTCTGTTACCAAAACTGGTTCTTTGTCTGGTTCTAAACCTGGTTCTACTACTGGTTCTAAAACAGGCACTTTGTCATCAAAACCAGGTTCAAAAACTGGTTCAAAAACTGGTTCAAAAACTGGTTCGAAGACGCCATCAAAAACAAGTTCAAGTTCGGGCTCAAAGACAGCTTCAAAATCAGGATCAGATTCTCCTGCATTTAATCTTTAAATTGTGATAATTAGATAATCAAAAGTTAAATAATCAAATTGAAAATTTAAATAAATAAATATTTAGTTTATAGTGTGAAATAATATGTAAATTTTGTTTAAAATTACTTAATTGATAAAAGTTAATAAAAGTTAATAAAACTATATTTTATTCGGTCATTAAGATAAATGAGCCGAAAACTGTAACGATTAACCCATTGCTAAACCTGTATTCAACTATTCTTTAATTATTATTAACGAAAATAACTGCTAAAATATAACTTCAAGAAAGTTTTTAATTGTTTTAATTTGAATTAAAGTTACTTTTATCGAATTTATATAAAACGAAGAGATTTTTCATATCAGTAATTATTTTTTTAATTATTAAAATAACAAAATTTTTTATTAAGAAAGAATAAGAAAATGTGTCTCAGACTTAAAATTTAGTGTTTTATAGCTTTAAATTGGAGACTAATGTAAATTTGGGTACAGAATCAAATAAGTGTAAAACTTATAATATTACGAAAAATATTCTCCCTCTCAATAACGCATCTTAATTTCAAATTACTTTATTATATAATTTTTAAGCTAACTCTTAATATTCTTATTAGATTTCAGTTTTCATATTATGTGACACATAATAAATAATAGTAATAGCGAACAGCAGTCTTGAATGTTAGGCATTGAGCCAAAACAAAAATCAAAAACCAGTTTCCCTCATAAAAAATAAAACTTTGGGTCTGCTGTTGAAAATATTTTTTAATCGTTTCAATAAACATAAACGAAATTAATTCAAAACATTAAAATTTCAAATTCCTCGTCACACGTAAATGTGACGTGAATCGCACCGAACTCAAGGTCTAACCCTAATTCCAAATATGTTCGTCCCATTCAACCTTTTCAAAAGGAATTCCCTGATATAACGCATTCATATGATACTGAAAAAGTGATGTCCATTTGATAACTAAATACTTATTTGCTTAAAGAGTTAGCGACAAACAACACGAGATGTATGTAAATAAAACACACTTAGCTTAATATGAATAATCAATAATATAATACAAAATACAAGTTATTTCGCAATACACTCAAACATATAGAGTTATAAACTTGTTCCAAACGTGGATCGGATTTCATTCGCAACATCTCTTACGGTAAACATGTGATGCACACACAAAATAATTGTAAAGGAGTTATCAAAGCGAGAAAAAACTGGACAACAAAATAATGCAGGATTACGACTGGATTCGCAAAAGTAAATTTACTTTTTATGTGATGATGTTTCGCGATGTTCTCAAATAACAAACGGATTAAGAAATATCGTACCAATCATTTTATCATTCAGTTGTAAATTATTAATCTTTTTCGATTGAAATTAAAATTAAATGAATTGTATCCAACTTTATATTCATTACGATAATATACATAATACCATGACATTTAATACCTGGAATAAAAAGAAAGGTAAAATTAATAATGATTGCCAATGTTTGCACATTTATCTATTTGACTATAATTTATATCAGTATTTGCTCTAATCTTGTTATAAGTATTGAATTAACTAAATTCCATCAAAATGCCTTCAATTTAACGAAACTCGCGTTAAACCAAACTGATCACTATTTGTGGCGAATAGTGATTGTTATCATGGATTTAAATAATGAAAAAATCATTGAAATTGTTTTTTTTGTGGTAAAGTAAGAAAAACTCAATTAAAAATATATACTAATAATGAAAGTTTGTTAAAAATTTTATAATATGTATATTGTAATTTCGATATATTGTCTTCAATTTAATATACGGTAATAGAATGGTAAAGAGATTACAGTATAAAGCTATGTTTTCATTATTATATTCAAGATATTGCTTGGCATCAAATAAGTGAAAAAAAATTTTTTCCTTATTTCTTATTGATATGCTTTAAAATATTATTTCTAAATGTATTCAAAATATATTTTTTACTTTTACATATTTACAGATTATTTAAAATAAAAAATTAATAAAAAAACAGAAATACGAAATTAGCATTAAAAACTGAAATAATGTTTTATTTTTAAAGAACTGAATAAAAGTGGATATAAATTTTTTCAAACACGAGATCATACTTAACCTTAATTCGTGTTAACGTTTACAGCATAAAATAAAGAACAGTATAACATGTATTGTACGGTATAAGTGGCTGCGAAAGTATTCGCATAATTGTCATCAAAATTAAGTACATTATTATACTGTCGAAAATCAAACACACGACAAAATTATAGACCTTTTATTTTCAATTTGTAGATATTAAAAGCAATAAAAATGAGACTCAAAAATGGAAAAAAAATTATTTATACCAAATATAAGGATGAAGTGATATGAAGCTCAATGCCAAGCAGTATTAAATTGTTGGCCTCTTTATGCGCTATTGCTCTGGTGGCCTACAAACCCCTTCTACTTTCCAGAGCCCCTTTTACTTTGCCAGCACTTATCTATTAAATAAATAAATATAAATTAATGAAAAAAAATTCCATTTAAAAAAACGCTTAAAAGCAAAAGTATGCTTCTGTCGCTCTCGTTAAAAAGATTTATTTTACATTATTATTCATTGATATGTATACCGATCACAAGAAGATAATAAAGAGTAAAGAAAAAATTAAAAACCAGAATAATCTTAATTTATATATACGTATACTTTTTTACAGCGTTATCCAAACATGTAACTTAAGTATAGCTAAAAAGTTAACCCTATGACCCATATTTAAAGTAAAACTCGAAAATGAGAATATATGCATAAAAACAACTTTCCCTATCATTGACAATGAGTGTACTCAAAAGTAAATACAATGTAGAGTTAATTATATTGAAAAACTAGACCGTAAACTCTTAATCTTAATGAACATTTATATTTATATATATATAAAAAACTTTATTTTAAAAATGTTTTGACATTCAAAATTGTATTTCCAAAGATTTGCCCTTTTTCTAATAAAATATATAAGTTCATGGATTTTTTCCTCCCGAAAAATTGAATGTACCCTTCAAAACGAATTTTCAAGAGCGATTATTACAAAATAATTTCAGATATTCAGTGAAAAAATATGTTTCACTTATTAAGTGAGATTTGAATTGCTTTCTCGGTTTACTAATCAAAAGAGAGCCTAATTTGTTTGTATATCTCTATTGAAATGAATCCATAGGATGCCGTCAAATATATAGAAGTTTGTCTGCAAATGAATACATAAGCATTAATCAAATGTTCGCTCATTAAAATCAGGACTTAATTCTTAAAAGCTAATAAAGAATGACGTAATATAAGCTTACAATATATGCTAAAATATAAAGCTAGGTTCAGAAAATGTTGTTCAAATTAGTATTTTATTGAAAATCAAAAGTAGTCAGATATACAATGAATGCGATAAAGAATTTTGGTTTTAGTGTATTCTAAACAGTATGCCAAATCAATTATAGCTATCATTGGAGCACACACTTGTGAGTGTATCGTCATTCAGTAAATAAGTCAAATGTGTTCAGTAATCACACGACTTTTATCATATCAAAGACATATTTGATTAAAATATATCAAAATGAGTGCTGTTAAAAGTCCAGACCCACAACCAATTCATATTTACAACACTAAGTATTTACTATATTATCTAAGATCAAATGAGTTATCGTTTATTTATTTTTTAGCTTAAATTGAAATCAAAATTTATAGCATCGATATTGAAGTGCTCTCAGATTGTTTTAGCTAATCATTTCCTTAATATTATTTTAATAAGGAAAGTGTTTGCGTTATTCTTTTGCATATTTAAATCATTAAACAAAAAATGAGAAATTGCATATTTTAAACCGAATCAAAGACATGATACCTAAATATTTATTGCGAAATCAGTTATTATTTAGTCGTATCGCAGTATTATATCCTGATTCCGCTTCTAATCAATATTAGTATATAACTATCAAAAAAACGTCATCGTCTGTATTTTACCTTATTTTATATTTTCATGTTTAATCATTTGTAATTACAAAATGTTTTTTTTAATCATAAATAATAATATTTAAGCAAAATACTTTAGATTTTATGCTTATTGTTAAATTTAAATTTATATTCATCTCTGAATAAGAAATGCTTCGTAAGACTTGTATCACATGACGTTAGCTTCCATTGCCCACATTAGTAGAGTATTAGTAGGATTTCGAAGGGATTTGTGTTCAATCTTTACACAAAAGCATAATTTTTGCAAACATGAGGTTTATTGCAATTGACATGCAATATGTACTAAACCAGGCGTTTTCATGACATTCAGCAAATGCAATACAGCAAACCACGTTACAGCGAATGATTTTTTTTGCAATTTAAAAAATTAATATAATTTTATTGTATTAATAAAAAATTCTTGAAGTTAAGTCGTCGAGCTTATTATTTGACCATGTCTGTCTGTCTGTCCGTCCGTACATACTTCCATCTATCTGTTTGCCTGTTTGTTTGTTCGTGTGTCTGCAGACTTATATAAATAAAGGGATTTACCATAATATATTTAAAATGGATAAGTTTGTATTAACCTACTATAAAGTGAGCTGTCTGTGAATGATGTCCATAATTTTTATAAATTTTCAATCAGATCGATGTCATAAAATTCAAAACTAATTAATTGAAATAAAATTTTAATATTTTTAAATGGGAAAAATAAATTTGAGATAACATAACAGCTTCACTGACCATCGTTTCGTGTTTCTATTTAGTAAATGATATTTAGAGTAATATATTTTATCGATATAATAACATATTATAAACTCCTGGACAAATATTGTCGATGTCTTGTGTCAAATCAATCCCTAAATGCAATGACTATAGTAAATCAAAATGAAAAGGTTTTGTGCAAACGTGACAAAAACTTGGAAAATTTTATACGAACACGAGTTGCATAACTGAGGTCATAGAGTTTAAACACTTAATGAAGCAAATGAGCAAATAGTTGCGTTTACTGTAATATAAAATGACACATCTCTGCTGATATGTTCATGATTAAGACCTTTTTTCCTTATAATCTCCAATTAAGTCAGTATTTTTTATTATTTTTGAGCTATTTTTATTTATTCGTTAGTGAAAAACAATGAAAATTTTTCCAAATGCCATCATATAACGCGTATAGTATTAGCTTTAAAAACAATTATCTCAAAATCTGATAATTCATAGAAACCTGGAAAATTGAAAAATTGTCGTTTAAACCTAAAAACTAAATCGCATAAAACTTGCAAATTTCTTAAAAGTTTGAAAAAGTTGAATCTAAGTATAACTTTATGCTTTAGCATCAGTTTTAGTAACCACGAATAAAATAGAATAATAAATAGATTTGCGTTTAATTTTTTTACTATGAAGTTTTGACTGATAACTCTTAAGGTGTTAATAACAAAATTGATTTCGAATCTCTAACTCTAAATGGTTTGATATAAATAAAGAACTCGATATTTTTTTAATTAAATTCTTTTGGGATGCTTTTTATTAAAATAATGTGTTGAGAACTCAAACAGTCAATAATGAGATTTAATTTTCTACGATTTAGTAGTTTATAACTGATACTGTAATAGACATCTTATCTTAAAACAGAATTCTAGTTTTGAATCCTGGAATTGTTTTCATTACAGGTTGTGGTTAATGTAATTTTAAATATAATAATTATTTATTTATCATTAATTGATAAATCATTTCAGTCACAACGTTAAGTACTTTCCTGATTGAGTTAAATTGTGTTATATTTAAGCCGATTATTGTTTTATCGGTTAAAATATAGTAAAAGTAAAATATATCATTCGATTTTTCTATTTTATAAATAATACTTTGAATTAAGTAAATCTAATAAAAACTAGTTTACTCAAGAATCGAGTATATAATCGGTTATATTTAAGTATAGCTAAATAAAATTTTATTCAAAAACATAAATGAGTAGTTCTATCTGTAAATAAAATAAAACTAAGAATAAAGCGCCTAAAGTGGTATTAATATGATGGAGTCATTTACATTAAAACTATAATGTGAGGCCAGCCTAAAATTAGTAGTCAGTTTAACTGCAAAAAAGTTTGATGTAAACTCCAATATTTGAACAGTATTTTTACTAATTTAACTTTATTCTTCAGCTCCCAATTAATGTTGCCGTAAGCTATGCTGTACTGAATTCTGTATAAAAAAATTCTTAAAACATTTATACGTTTAAGCGTTTTAGAAAAATAAATATGAATCTGTTTTTAAAAACACTTTCAAATCTTTTAGAACAAATATTCATAATAAATTTGTATTTTTTAAAGAAAAACAAGGAAAAAATTGAATAATTTCTCAGAAGGAAAACAATATTCTAATTTCTTCATAAAACCTCTTTTAATTTTAGAATAAATTTTATTTTTATTTAATAAAAATTTAAAGCAAAAGCACATACTTTTAAATTCAGTGATAATGTTTGCGTTTTCTTACTTTTAATGTCATGTGCTTTATGTGCATATACTAAATACAAATTTTAATTAACTCTTCCATTTATCTTTGTAATTGCAAAAATTTAACGATTAGGAATAAATGGCGAATAAAAAAGATTTCTTTTCGATAATAACATCAAATGTGGTTATCGCTTAAATTTAAGCATACGTTAGCATTATTATGCATTACTATATTATTGTTCATAAGCATTAAACTTATTTAACGTGTGTTGTATTGCATTTTTATGGCTAATTATCATAAAATAAAATTTCATAAACTATTTATCTTACAAAATTTATAATTTGAATTAATAGTAATATCATTTATTCCATATTACAATTGAAATAATAGGATGAATTATAATGATGTAAAGATGCAATTTTTTCTATAATATTCATTGAAATTCCATTAAAATGTATATAATTTGAAGTGTATATGAATCGGACACCGATTTCTAGTGTGTTTATTTTTCTCGGTCGCAGACTTTAATTTGAATACATTTCTATCGTCTAAAATAAATTATAAATATAATACTATTAAATTTTTGGACTGAGTCTGGCTTATATGCAAATTTATCGAACTTATTTGGATCTGTGATGACTGGATGATATCGGCTTAAAAATTTTAAAGATAAGTTGTATAATATAGATGTAAAGGTATATCGTTAGACACGCCAGAGGGATAAGAACTAACAAAGTATACATACAAATTAAAATTATATAATAAATCTATTATAAAATAAAAACTAAACCACAAAAGTAAAAACTAAAATTTCACCACAAAAGTATATAAACTATCAAAAATAAAAACAAGAAAGAGAATGTACATTTATAATGAGCTCAGTTTGTATTATATTTTGAGTTAATTCAATAGTATAATCCAAATTTTTTTGCATTAAATATTTTTTGCATTTATAGTTTATATTGTTGGCCAACTATATTTCATTTTCATTTTTAATTGTATATTGTTTCATTGGAAAAAATTTATAGCTTAATTTTGAAGTTATTTCAAATTTAGAATCAATGATTATTATGTCTAGAATATATTTGGTAAGTAATGTAGAATCATATTATAAGATTTAGTTAACTTTTTCTTAGAACTCAAGTCCTCAATAGATTTAACTCAATTTTCCAAAAAAAAACTATTTATTATTCTTGTTATTAGTAATAGAAAATTTTAAAAATGTTTATAAATAATTAGTGTTTGCTTTCATTGCAAGCTAATAATTATTTCATAGCTGATAAAAAGTCCCAAACCAATATAATGATGAATAGTAATGAGGATAATTTATCTCTAATTCTGATTGAAATAGAGATTACTATTTGACCAAAACGTATAACTTTAGTCAAATTATTCATCGAACAATAATAGGGTTTAATGGTTATGCATTAAAGGCAATTGTTTAAAGCCCAAAGCCGTTGTTGTTATCTCAATATTATGCATATATTTTAACACAAGGTATTATTTTGACTTTAAGTTAATAAGTATAATTCTAAGCTTTTCAGGAATTAGGATTTACGAAATACGAAAACAGGATTTAGAATCACATAAAACTACACTGTAATAATCACCGTCACTCTAATACTGTATATCAAAATATTAAAAACCAAGTTGTCCCAAGTATTGACCGACATTTTAAAAATAAGATCATTTCTCCCCTACGTTCGAAAAAAGGCATTTAAAAGTAAAAATATTGTAACTATTTTAAAAATTTTGTAAAAATGAAAAATAGAATTTTAAGAGCACATTATTTTTGGCAAAAAGTTCAAAAAATCTCATTTCAAAGCTAGAGAAAAGTCTTCTAATAAATTTAAATTAAAAGGTCAAAAATTCCTAATTAAATGATTTTTGGACCACAAAAATGTTAAAAACCATAATTAGAAAATAAAACAACAACGACAGAGATAAATTTTTAATAGTTAAATGCATAAAATAATACTGTAGTAGTAAATCTAGCAATACTCAAGTTAAATCTCTTCGATAATACAGACGTACAAATTCAGTCGGATTCTCGGACAGACATAACCGAATTCATAAAGTGAGCTAAAAAGATTTTCAATATCATGAACAATGATAAATAATTTTCAAAGAATATTATATTTTTTATATTTCTAAATTATATTATATTTTATTACCCAATAAATTATATTTCTAAATATGTTTTATGAGAGTTTATGATTCAATCACATGATCTTATTAAATCCCATTTATAATCAAATAAAAAATACAAATTACTGTAATGAAATGTTAACTCAAAATTTGTGATGTTATAAATGCTAAACTATGAAACATATTCTATTTTGAATTGAAAAATTGCAATTTTTGTTGATTTCGCAATATCGATCGTCTATTTACAAAATTAAAACATGTGTTTTGATACTTTTAAACGAAAGAAGAATGTTTGTTTTAATTGTCTGTTGAGTTGTAAAATTTTGGCGCAGTAATAAAACAATTAAATTAAAATTTTAATTAGTAAATATACTAATATTGCTAAATTATACTTCGAAATACTATAGTACGCGTTACCGTATATCCATCATAGATTCATTTAAATCTGATTCAGCAGTTTTAAATTTTATACTAATTATTTGCCCTAAAAGTGCAGATCTAATGATTATAATGTTACTATTAAATGATTAAAGCGTCAAAAGTTATTTTGATTTAAACATTGCATTTTACTAATATAATAATTTAGTTTTTTAGCATAAGTTCCATGAAAATTATGTTTAAATCAATGTAAAAAAATCAACTGAATTAAGATACCAACAAAAAAAAATGATTAGTGACGTTGAAATAAGAGGAGAAATTCGATTTTAACGCTAAATAATATAAAAGATGTTCGTTTTGATTTCGTTCTATTATGATATAAAATAGTTTCAAACAAGTTTTGAATTTTTCAAAAGCGTAAAACACAACTAAAATTTAGAGTAATAACATACTTAAAATTAATTTATTTTACAAATTGCAAACAATTTCTATGATAAAATAGGTATTATATCAAAGATGTGTTCATATATTTAATTTGTTAATATAAGAGGAATAAATATACATAAAAGTGAATTTGCAGTTAACTAAAAAAATAATGCAAATGCTATATTAAGTCTTCAATCAAATTATCATCTAATGAGTGAGCATTTTTTACACACATTTACGAGATAAACAAATTTTCACTTTATATTAATCTAAATTAATAAAAAACCTTATTCGCAGACACATAACGAATACCACTTAATTTTAACCCATTTTTCAAATGCTCTAAATTGATAGTTTAGAAGCAGTAAAAGTGCTGTGTATTATCCTTTTTTATCTATGCTTTTAATTGTTAAAACAGTTATTTGTAAATTTTTTTGTTTAATTAAAAATTTAAAAAATCATTAGTTGTGCGAAGGTTAGTAAAGCAAATCTAAATTCTAAATTGTTGGCAAAGATAGCTAAACATATTTTACTAAATAATCAATACATGGCCTTAACCTATAATAAATACTAGATTTGTTTATTTATGATTAAATTATTTGCAAAAATTGTTATATTTATGCCTTAAATTAAAGTAAATAAACAAAATAATGTGTAACACAATCATTCTAAAAATACATAATTGTATCGATTTAGGAAAAAACACATCTAATTTTATACGTCAACTTAAAATAAATTATATTCGGAGATAATATTAATAGAGCGTTGAAATGACAAAAAATTAATATTAAATTTCGTTCAATGAATTAACAAAAATTTCGTATTCATTTGGCATAATGTAATTAAATGGATCTGTTTCCTCCGTTTAACAAAACAAAACATATCTATACGAATGCAACGAATGAATGAATGCCAAAATGGAATGCTCTCTAATCTTATTTTAGATGAATCTTTACGATAAACAATTTCAAATTTTATTTACAAATAATCTTTAGTTGTATTTTGTTAATAGTGTATCATTGTTATGTAACAAAAATTTTGAGTATAGTGTAAATTATGTTTAACTGAACACTAGAAGTTACCCGTATATTAATACCCAATATATACATTAATTTTTAATAGATTTTTTATTTTGTAATTTTTTTACACATTAAAGAAATAATTTAGATTACAAATAAATTTAAGGCAACAAGTTTTATTTATGATGTCCTGCATATATTTATTTTTTGTTTCCTTAGTAAAGTCTATTATCCGTATGGGCCACTCTTATTGACTCAAATTTATTGTTTCATAAGGAAATCATTTAACGTATGTTTGTATTCTATAGACAAAAAATTTTTGTTTAGTTGAATATTTTGCTTGTTTTTATTGATTTGATGATAATTTCATCGAAAATAATTTTCAATAAAACACTGTCTAATAGAGGGTTCGCCACCGAATTTTCAACGATTTTGTAAAGTTTAAGGGTATTATAAAGTTAAAAGTTATTGGAATTTTTGCCCAAAAATGTAATTTGTCTATTAAAACTTTGAGTTTGTAAAACTCCCTAATTTTTGAGCGAATATTTAATTAAAAGCATAAGATAAACTGTAACAGAAATCAATGTAATCGTTTATGTAATGGTCTGAAACGATATTGACTGCATTGGCTATAACTCTAGAGTAAATTATATATTTTATGTTTATTTTATATACATAACTGAACGATTATCGATATTTTCTATTTAATTAAGTGATAATTAAACATAAACTCGAACAATATATGCAAATAAATCACTTTATATTTTTAGTTATACATACATACGTCATCCTTTAATTTTAAAATACAAAATAAATAAACATAAGTAATTTTTACTATTAAAGAGAACTTATTTATAATTAATTCATGTCATGCATTCTGGACGCTCATCTTTGTAAAAGTTATTACAGAAAAATAATTTGGCGTTTTATATTCCTTACTCGTCATTGATTAATATTGATAAGTGTGACGTAACGAAACATTATTCACGTACACTTATAAAAAAGTTATGATTTGTTTTTTTATTAAATACTATAAAGACCTACTTTTAATTCTTAACGAAACTCAAACCAAATGGTGAATTGAAGTGAAAATGAAAAAATTAATCAATATTACAAAAATATGAACAAAATTAACATTCGTGACTTAATGATATATAACTTTATATCTTTATTAAATTAGTTTTTAAATTCGATTTTTAATTATTTTTGAGTAATAAAGTTTTTAGAAAACTATGCCTTAAATAAAATTTTATAAGTGTTAAAAAAATATGATAAAATATTAACATATTAAATTTAAAATTAATCGAAGAATTTATTTATCATTATTCAAAAAAAGTTTTAAAAAATTGATCTGACAAAATAACTTTAATAAATTTTAAAAATTAAACAAGAACGGAATATTCATCGAGCTCTCACTTTTTCTTATGTTAATGAATTTTCACGTAACATTTATAAGATATTAATTATTAAATAATGGAAAGCAACGCCAATTTATCACGTTTATTTATAACTACGAATAACGGACGGACATGATCAAACTATAGGCTCAACTTTTTATTTAAGGAATATTGTATATTAAAAACTTTCTCGATTGGATTAATATAACTAATGGTAATCAAATTCAGGGAAAATATCTTCCGAATTCGTATATTATTTAATTATCTCTGTGTGCGTGAACAGCGGCAGATACCAATCTAACGCACTGTACGGCTGGACACGCTTTTAATTATATGCAGGAATGGGATAATTCGGGTATACCCGAATTTGCCCGATTTTACCCGAATTAGACTAAATTACCCGATATTAAATTTTACACCCGAATCGACCCGTTTTCGATAATTTTGTTACTTTTTCGATAAAGCATGTTTATAAAGTCATATTTTATAAAATTATTAGTAAAAAATCTTAATGGAATATTTCAGATTTGCCGGAATTTTTCCTTATTTTACCCGAATTTAAGTAAAAAAGTCAATTATACTTCGTAAAAACTATTTAAACTATTATATCAGAAAATAATTAACAAATATAATGAAAAAATAAGCAGCAATTCAAATTATTTGGTGATAATTACTTAAATTATTGACCCGAATTTATACCCGATTTTTAAAATTAAAGGACTCGATTACCCGACCCGATTTTTCAATTTTTTTACCCGAATTATCCTATTCCTGATTATATGTATATATTTTATTTGGTATAAAAGGTTTTTTTTATAATTTAATTATTAATAAAATATTATTTATTGCGGTCTCGTGTGTTCCAGAGGAAGGGAGGGGTACCCAAGGTTTTAAGGTCTTTGGTGGAAGCGTGTTCTCGGCGATTCGACATGTAATCGGTATAACCTGCGAGTGGTCAGCGAGTCGAGGAGTAATGGTGTGCTTTTCATATTATTGAAAAAATATAATAAGTGTAATAAATTAATTGTATTTTTACAAAAATTTCCATGAAAAATTTACCAAATATTTTTAAAAAATTTGGTTTATTTTTAGTAAGTTGTGCTAATAATCCACTGTATTATTTCAACAAACATACCCAGAATAGTCAAAGTTGGAGCACACTGATCCGAATAGTTAACATTACAGTATATAACTTTAAAATTCGTTTGTTTGCTTTATAATTGTTTAAAACGTAAAATATATTGATTAAAACCACAATGTAGTCGAATATTTTTAAATTTACAGTATTACTCAATTTTTTAGAAAAGTAAATGTAATAATCTGACAAAAGCCATTAATTATGCAGTTTAATTTTTTTTATAAAAAACAAAACTTTATCGATTAAAAGAAACATACTGTAGTAAAGTAACATAGTTTTTACTAAAGTAGTAATATTTGACGCTAAGCTTGGAAAGTATATTCGGACTAAATATAACTCTGTAGGAATAAACTGATATAACCATTGCTAGTGTTAATGTTTTCAGAGCAACAAAAAGGATAACTGTAAACTTAAACTCTTCTTTTCTAACAGATAACTTAAAATGTGTACGAAACACTACTGAGCATGTGTTTTGACAAATTGGTGCCACAATCAAAAGAGCAAAAAAAAGCAAATCTCATGATTTCCACAAAACACTAAAAAAAACTTACGTTGAAGTCTAATGGTTATATTTTATATTTCATAATGTAATCAAAATAATTATGCGATTAAAATTTGGACAATTACTGTAATAGTTTGCTCTCTATACCCAAATCAATTTTTCATTTAAATTCAAATATTTTAAGGTATCTTTAAAAAAGTGTGAATTACTAAACGGAAAAATAGGAATTAATTTAAAGCATAAAAAAATTTTAACAGATAAAATTTATTGAAAATAATTACTTGAACATTAGCCATACTGTACTGTATATGAATCAATGGCATTGTTTTCAATAAATTTTCTATCAATTAATTAGAAATGAGTTAAAAAACAAACGCAACTTTTAAAACTGTGAACATTTTTTATTCGAATAAAGTTCTTTTTTTTATAAATTTGAATGATGTAACTTTTAAATAAAACTTTATTATTAAATTAATTAAAATTAAATGTAACATTAATTAAGTTTTATTTTATAATAATAATAATATTTTTGATAACGATTCGTAATGATAGTCTTTCAATGACTTGTTTTGCAGCGCACCTTAAATTTTTCAAAAATACAACAGTGATATTTGAAAACAAAAAACAGTACAGATTTGAATTTATTAAATACAATAATCAATAATGAAGGTAACAATTAAATAGATAATATTAAAATTTATTAGATATCGAACGGTAACATAACATTAACGTTAACTTAACATAACATAACAATCGCATAACAATTACATGGATGAACCATATGGTGTAGTTGAGTGATGCTCCAATTGGAGGCCTTTCGCGATTTCACTGTCGACACTTTCCGCAGGAACGCCAACATTTGTGAGCAACTTTTTAAGAACATTCAATTCCTTTGAAAGCATATCCACTTTCTTCCTGAGCGTGTCATTCTCTCGCGCCAACTCTGAAACCTTTTTCTCTGTTTCTCTACTTCTAAGCTTAGCCTTTTCCCTACTCTTTCGTACCGCTATATTATTTCTTTCTCTTCGTTTTTTGTACTCATCAGAACCCTTATCGACGGACTTTTTGCCATTCTTGTGGCCTTTGTGTCCATTATGAGACCTCATATTACCACCCGAAGAATTTCCTCCGAAGTGGACAAGAGATAGAGGGCTATGATCACCATTGCCGTCATTCCTACCATTACTATTGGTTCGATTCGAAGCCACTCCCACACCGTGTGACTCGTGATTATAACCCGAAAAACTGCCAGAATAGCCAGAGTTCTGGCTACAGCTGCTCGAATAATCCACGTCTGGATCGAGAGGCTCTTGTTTGATACTTGAATTGGCGTCTGTGCCGTAACAGTCACTATTGACTGATACCGATGCTGAGACTTGTTGTGTCGCACCGACACTCGCTTGTATTGATTGTGGCGCAGCGCCTATTGAATAGTGAGGATAACTGTTATTTGCACCGCTTATTGCCACTTGTTGTTGCTGTTGTTGATGCTGTTGTTGTTGCTGTTGTTGTTGATGTTGTTGTTGTTGCTGCTGCTGTTGCTGTTGTTGCTGTTGAGCCACAAGTCTATTAGCGATGTTTACCCGATTTTGTGGCAGTTGTTGTTGATGTTGTGGATGCGATTGTTTGTCGTTCAAAAGCGCAGAAAATATCGAAACGGAATCTTCAAGCGATGTGGTGTTAGTATCAGCGATGAACTGCTGAATAGACAAATGGTCTAAAGTCAGTTCAGGTGAGTTGAGATCTGAAACGGCCAGTTCTGCGACTGCCGGTGAGGCACACTTCCGAGACTGAGAGTGAGAGTGAGTGAGAGAGTGAGGCGAAGGCGACAGCTCTCCAGACGACACGGACACTAAACGTGAAGATAGTTTGCGTTCCAATGCAACGATCTGTGGATTGTGATTGTTGTGGTGATGTGGCGGTGACTGATCATAAAACGCAGATTCCATTGCCATCGAAACGGGACTGCATATTAATGGCCACTCGTTGTCCAGTTCGTAAGAGCGTTGGTGTTTGTATGAAGCCGTGATGTCAACCAAGTTATGTTTGGACCAAATGACCAAACAATGCGATGCCAATCAAAGCCAATTCCCAAACGGACTAACAATTAACGTACAATACGTATACAATAGCTATTGTAATGTGTTATTTAAGTGTACTTTAAATGTATTGTATAACTGATCGTTTAATACACTATTCAACCAAAACAGCGAAACAGCGTAACGACATCGACATCAACAGCATTACAGAAACGATAGCAATGATAGCAGCGATCACTTGTTACAGACAGTACTGAATAAAGCACTAGTTTTACAGTATTACAGTATTACGAGAAATGTTTGAAACGAATAACCAAAAGACGCACTTAATAACACTCGTAATAAAATATATATGTATATACTATATAACGTTATATACTGTATATATTGTATAAATATATATGAATGGTATTATAAAGTTTTCTATAACTTTCTTCGTCGATATATATATTTATATATAAGTTATACGTTTATATCAAATAACAGTTACAAATACTTTAAAATTTAGCAAAAATAAAAATTATATATCGCTTCGAGTTTTGTTCGTCAATAAAATAAATGATAACAATGTGAGAGTAAGAGAGAGATATAAAAATAATTGAATTAAGGTTTCGTTTCGCAGGTATATATGTATTGATATACTAGTTGTTGGTTATATGTGTCTCTCAATAGAAACTCTCTCTTCAACTGAAAATCGAGGTCAAAACTAGCAAAACTAGCACTGCTATACTGTACTGTTCTGCCTATTAATGACGATCACGTTAGCAATGCATATATCAATGCGCCGCACAACACATACACTCAAAACAGTATCACTGATAATATCAAAATTGTGGTCAAAAACAGTCCACTTATATTAAAACTGGTTAAACCGATTCGTTATGTTTACTGAAGTAGCGCTACTATCAAATACTAGTTAATAATTTGCTTTTTATAAATACGTATTTAATTAGTACACTAAAAAAATAGTGCCAAACGTCATAATGGAAATCAATACGTCATACGCACACTGCGACTGAGCATTAGCTGTCGAAGTGAGCAACACGTATACATGAATACACGTTTACATATACTGTTAACGATCTCTAACCAACTTATTCGTTAGATATCTAGATATCTAAAACACACTGTGTTTTACTGTAATTCCACTGAAACCTATGCTAACTATACGCGCAAATAACATATACAGTTAAATACCGTTTACAGTATAATAGCTTTTTAGATACTTTCTCAAACACAATTTAGAAAAATTCAATAAATTGAAAAAAATAACATAATATGCCAAAAAATTACTATTTTATTCAAACTACACTTACATATCTATAAAATTGAAAATAAAAGAAAATATTATTTGAAAAATTGAATATATTATGCAAAGCAAGCGTTATATAAAACATACAATTAATTATTATCATTATGTCAAAAGCAATTAGTGCTTTATAACAATATATAATCTATAATGTTATTATAACAGTAATGTAAAGGAGATAGCGATTAATTAGTCTATATCTATAAGATTTTTTTTATATCCTATTTCTTTATTAAATTTGTTGTATATTCAAATTTATATCTAATCTATAAAAAACGTATAGGAGACCAAATGAATAGAATCTCATGCATATTGAACGACATCAGAACAAATAAAAGTTTTCATGATATTAGAAAACTTAAATAATACGAATCAAAATCAGCGAAAATCGAAGAATAAATTTGATTGGTGTTTATACTATAGTATACTAAAAGTGTTCTAATGCTTAATTAGTTGTTTTTCTTGTTTTAAGAATTAAAACTAATTTTCAGGGCGTTATGTATTTTTCTTTTATAATGATATTCTTGTTGTTTAGTGCTCTTGTTTTTTTGGCATAACCGAAAAAAATATAAACTTGTTGTATGTATACACATGAAAGTGAAACAGTGAAAAGCGCTTTAATATAAAAACAAACGCATAAAGAAGCGCAACAACAACCGAGTGATAAACCGGTATAATTTAGAGCTCAGTCGTCAGTTCGGAGAAAATAGTACACAAGTTTTAAGGCGATAGAGAGAGAAAGAGAGATAGATATATGCGCTTCGCTCTTACAATTTTTGCAGGCAATGATTAGCAACCAATTGCGCAATACGTACGAAACGCATGTCACCCTAACGATGCAAACAAATATAAGGCAAACGCCATTAAACAGCCTTGAATTATACTGTAGAAGGGTTTCAATTACGTTATCAACGCTTCTTAAAATTTCCTTTTCGGACCATTTTTTTTCACGAAACGTCAAACAATTTTTTTCACGAAACGTCAAACAATAAGATAAACTCAACAATTATCCTTAATTTTTTAAAGGGCATGCTCTTTGAATCCGAGCATGAAAATAAAATTAGAAAAAACATTTAAAACAATGAATGCCTAGTGACTATGTTGGCTAATCATTTAGTATTACATTCCCGTATAAATTGTCTAAAAATATAATTACAGAAGGAAGTTGTTATCGCGAACAAAAAATTATTATTTTATTGTTTTTTAGCACAATTTAGCACAATTTTCCCTTTACAAACTTGAACTTGAGTTTTGTGGTGTAGCTATAAAAAAATAATGTGTATATAACTTTCAGAAACATCTTTTACAAAGAAACGAACAAAAAGAATTCAATTATATATATATATAAGCTTATATTTGTGATTTTTGTTCCTTAAAGATCCTCATCTAACGAGTAAAGGCAAAGAAACGTTCGTTATCTCGACAACACTAATACCTAACTATTTGTACATTTATATCGCAAATTTATTTCGCAAATTATCGATTATTTTTCTTTAAGTTTATATTTACGTGATTCAGATTCGATTAACATTTTTTCAAATTCTTTAATTTCGTTTTGAACACCGATATTGAATTGTTTAGGTGTTCAAAATAAGCTACAATAAACTAATATAAAACAAAAAACGGTCTTAAAAAGTAGTTAAATTATTATTGTTAGACAGCTATTATTAAGGCATTGAAAATTGTCAATTGACGAAAGTATTAAAATGTAATAATTAAATTAAAAACAAGACATGAGGTCCTAATAGTCCCAAATAAGTTAAGTTTAAGTAAACGAATTAAACGATTCAAACGATTTTAAAAATATCTAACGATTTTTCATTTTTTATAAATTTTTAGAAATAATTCTAAAAAGGTAGTAAAAAATTTATTACTAAAGTAAGAAACAACTTTATTTGAATTATTTTTCTGGATATAGCCTATTTTTTTATTTCAATTAATGCTAAAAATTTAATTTTAAGAAATAAACTCATCTTTTAAAAATATTAAATATTTATTTATTGTAAAAATTTAAAAAATTGTGTAATAATAACATATTTTTGTAATTAAATATAAAAATTTTTCAAACGAATTTTCAAACGATTTTAAGTATTTTTTTGTAAACGAAAAATAAACGATTTTCAATGCCTTAGTTATTATAGATATATTTTATCAAATAAATATAAACGTTTTAAATTTATACAGTATCATTAAAAGCAGTTAAAGATTTTCGAAATGGTTTATTATAAAGATTTTAAAATTGTATTCAACTGTTAGACTAGTGTAGTCAAATATAATTTAAAGTAATGAATAGAAAAAGCTCAGCTCAGCCCGAATATAGCAATACAAGCTCGAAAGAAATTATTGTTTAATTCTAAAGATCAAGTTAATGTATGCTTAAAATTGTAAACTTAAGCTCAAAATTCATTTTTGTATTTTATACTTTAATGATAATCATTGGTTTTTGCTCCTAATATTAATAAATCTCAAACAATGCCTTAGCAATATCGATATCATTCTATTCATTAATTTAGAGAAATGCGTAATTTTTGTTGAACTTGAAATATTCAAATTAAAACATGAAAGGTTAACCCATTTCTATTAATATTAGAAAAATAAAACGATTTATTTATTGTATTCTATTTTTTATGATTCGATTTTTTATACAAAAGCAAAATAAAAATCTTAATTCTTTTATTATTTTATGCGCAATAAAAAAGAAAAGAATTATAGCGCTATTGAATATTTATAAATATCTCAAAAAAAAAAGAAATAAAAAAGTGAAAAAAAGCAATAAAAATCGATGATTTATTTGTTCATTTTATTTATATAAATGTTGTGCTATCAATAAAATAATGCCAGCATTTATTATATAATCACATTGTTAAAAGATATATATATTTAAATTATTGCAAAATTAATTTTATTTACACAGCGTTTTTTCTTTGTGCTCAAACATTTTACGTTTTACTTTTTATGGCTCGATTTAATTGATATTTTTTAAAAATTAAGTTGATTTTAATTAGAGTAAAAATTTGTATATTCTTAATGAGCTCATAGTTTTACAAAATTAGTAGTAAAATAAATCGCTAACAACCTATTCATAGCAAATTCAAATGTTCAAATCGAGTATTTTAATTGCCAAAACTAATAATTAAAAAAAAGCTAACAATAACACATGTTATGAGATTGGATGAGCCAAACATAACATTGTTTAGCTAATAATGATGATGGAGAGAACATCTTTGTTCAGTAAAAATGTTAAATTAATTGCTAGTTAATTAATCTGATAATTTTTCAATGTTAAACGAAAGCTAATTTAATTTATAAAATAATATATTGGAATTAAAATATAATTTTCGCAATCGATACAACTATTTGAACATTATTTCTATTATTTATTGCACGCAAATATGTTTTTCATTTTTCAATCGATTGCCATTCAAATTAGCATTTGCTAAAATTTTATTTATAGAGTTTTTTTTATTATTGAACATAAAATTGCGAAATAAATTAAAACATATTTTATTTTTTCAAGTTAACACAAAAAATAATTGCTAATAAAAAATTTTTCTAATATTTTTGTAAATACTTAGATAAAAGATTCATTATAAATCGCACCTGTTTTCATATTTGCCAATTTTAATTAAGTAAGTTCTTAACATTAGGCTCTTAAGTAATTCTCGGTGTATCACACTCTTTAAGTACATTTTTGGCACGTGTCGGACAAATTTCTGTCCGGACTCAGACTGATTGTCGATATAAATTAAAAGCAGATCCATAACTAGTGATGCACATTTTAACCGGTTAACTTTTGACTTGACCGGTTAACCGGTTAAAGTTAAGGTTAAGGTTAAGAAATAAGGGACCAGTCAAAGTCAAGAGTTAAGTAGATTCTTAACCCGGTTAATTTTTAAGTAAAACCGAGTTAACCGGTTAACCTCAAATTATTTTTTTAATGTAATTTTTCGTGATATTTATAAGAAATCGTGATAAATAATTTTTAATTATAAAGTTAATAAACAATTTTTTTCACGCTATGAATTTTTATTTTAAAAATTTAATTAAAATTTAATTTTTTAATTTGTGTTATTTTACTTATATTTGATGTATTAATTGATTTTCAAATATGAGGTTAAAAGTGGAGTTAACTCGAGTCAAAATTTGTTTAACCGGTCAAATTTAAAGTTAAGAATGTTATTAACCGGTTAAGGTTAAAGTTAAAATATTGGCATGAGTTAAAGTTAAGAGTTAAGTCAATTCTTTAACTTTTGACTTTGTGCATCTCTATCCATAACAACTAAAATCAAAGCTGTGCTCAATAATACAGAGAAATGTCAAGCGTAGTGAGCGTATGTATTATACCTGTAAATCGATTGAATTTTCAGAACCCGATCCGACGTGGTTGTATCCGACCCCAACCCGACAGTGTTATATCCGATCTGACCCGATCCTCCGACCCGAAGATATATAGTATTTCCTATTTATTCTCATTTTTCAAATATTTATAAAAAAAATCGATGTCTAATTTACATATTAAAGAAGTATTAGAACAAATATTTATTATTTAGTTACAAATAAATTTATAAATTGAAAAATTGCAATGTTTTATCAATTTTTACTCCAATCTTTGTATATATATTTTCTGAAAAATCGGATAAATCGGATATACACTAAAAATTTTAAAACCCGATCCGAACCCGACAAGATATATCCGAACCCGATCCAACTCGATGATATTTCGGATATCCGTTTACAAGTCTAGTATGTATACATAAAGAGAAACTTTTCTCAGCATCAATTGAATGGCAATTGATTACAATGGAATTAATCCCCACAAGTCTTATAGAATAATTACATATAATAATAGTTGCAAAAACACGAACGAAACTGTCATAATAACGGACTTAGAAATTTTAGTTTGATTTTGGTCACTCACCTCTTTATATAATATTGTTTGTATGAAATTTGGTCAAATATGCTTATAACGGCATATTCCACTATAAATATGCGTATAAATAACTGTTATATAATAAAAATTAGTTTAGACAGCATATGCTACTAAAACAAAATATTCCATTCTATTATACTTTATTTTTTTCTGAATTGAAAATAAAAACTTTATTTAAAAAGGTTACTGACGCTGAATAATAGGAATATTCCATTCTAAAACCTGCTCTAATTAAACAGATAATATTACAAAAGTACTCAATTTTGCTTTTTAAAGTGAAATTTTTATAAAATCTCTAATCACCCCAAATCTTTTAAATTATTAAAGAGCCTCACGAAAATTCATTTATTAATAAAAAAAAATCTAAAGCCCGGTAATAACGCACAGCACCGATCGCCAACCGCTCTAGCGTTGCGCTTAACTGATACCAGCAGGATGTCCCACAGTAGGTTGGTCTAGGGATCTCATTTCGAATTTTTTAATATTCAGTGGGTGGTCTAAACTCATCGGATTTAAGCGACAATTTTTTGGCTGTCGGACCAAAATTTTATTCAAAAATTTTTTTTTCAAATTTTTTTCTAGATGAGAGCCTAAATCAAACCCAAAGCCTAAAAACTTAACGAATTTAAAAGATAATATTTTCAAAGTTAGGTCAAAATTTAGAGGGCTAACAAAAACTCATCGGTTTTGATGGACAATTTTTTCACTTATGAAAAAACTTTTCAATTTTTTTCGTGTTTGAATGATCAAAATTTTAGGGGTGTGGAACTTTTTTTCATGGGAAGGTGTAGACCCCCTCTGAGACCCCCTGGACACCAGTATAGCTTAAATAAGTTTCGATTCAACACGAAATTAAAAACTTTGGATGATAAAGTAAAAATTAAAAGTAATTCAATGTAAAGTTTACATTATAAAACAGATCATAAATAGCGTAACGACATCTATCGTCGTTATAAAATACGATAAGTAATTATAGCGGTATTGCAGTAGAGAGCAGACACCGATTGCTTCAATATATGAACACCGATTGAATGTTGAATGATATGAACAAATTTGAATGTAGTTACATCTATCGTGTAAAAATTGAATTATCATGTAAAAATTCAATTAGTTTTTTATTATGATTTATGAAAAACGGCGATTTTATTATAAATTATTTAAAATTAGAGTAAATTTAAAACCATTGGGGTTTTGGTTTTATTCGGATTGACCCATAGGGAAGTTCATTCAACCCGATACAAGTGTAAGAAAATGGAACCGAAACGAACCGAAGTCAGGTAAAACCGAATCAAAAGCATTTTTAGTTTATATTATAAAAAGTGTTTTATAATTTATAATTTTTATAAGTTTTTTAAAATCCAATATCTTTAAATTTAATCCATCATTAAATTATAGAATAAGATTAATAGATATCCATTTAAAAGAAAGTTTTCCTGTGTTTTTAAATTCTGCGTAACTTGAAAGAATTTTTCTATGTATAGGAGTTTGAAATTGTAACTCCAACTTCATTGGAATGGAGTTGAGAAAACATGCATAAGATTCATGGAGTTTGAGTAATAATTGAAAATTTGATTGTAAATGGAGTGGAGTTTTAAAACATTTGTGGTTGAAATTTTATTTAATGAAGTTTGGTTTAAAAATTTTCATAAATTGTCTGTGTATTCATTAATAAAAACGTAATAAAAGTGATAATATAAGATTTCAAATAATCGCACACAAATTGTGCCATTTGTTTACCTTATTTATGTTTTATAAATATAATGATAGTCGTAAACATAAAAATAGTGTTGAAGTTGGAATGAGACTTTAGTGGGACAAAATTGGAGTTGAAGTACAAAATAAAAGTTTCGAGTGGAGCTAGACTTAAGTTGGAATCAGTTTAAGTTTTACTGTGGAGTTGGTTTGAATATCTATTAAAGTTGTTGGAGTAAATATCAAACTGTTTATAAAAATATTCTGGACGCAAAAAGAAGGGGTGACATAACTTTTTAAAATGATAAGTTATAAAAAAATTTTGTTTCAACAATATATATATTTTTTAAATAACAAAAAACAAGATAGAGAATACATTCAAAATGAGCTTACTTTGTATCATATATTTAGTTAAGTCAATAGTATAATCCAAATTTTTAGTGTATTTAATGTCATTGGCATTTTAATTTCTGATAATATTGTTGGCTATTTTTAGATTTTAAGCAATTAATACTTTTAAATTCTATAGTTTCAACGAAAAAAATTTATAACTTTATTTTACATTGTTGTAAATAGTACTTCAGTGATTGTTTCGGAAATTTTTATTCAGTTGTTTTAGCGTTGGTTGAGTCAACATCAAAATTTGTGTTAAGCGACACTCAAAAACAAATAAGAGCGCGTCACCAGTATTACAATTGCTAATATCGTTACGCGTGCCAACAATTATTATCCAAAATAGTTTAAATAATGTTATTTTTACCAGAAAATTTTATTTTAAAGCCATTTTTGCTCCGATTATTGGCAATATTGACCCGAAATTTTGCTATATCTGGCCATTTTAAGCTGATTTTTAGCAATTTTAGATATAAAGAATATCAAGATAAAAAGATTTTTAAATATAGAGACTGTGCACATCCATACATACAGAAATCCCAAATCCAAAGCTCCTTTGGACAAACTTAACTAAAAATCCAAATTTGTTTTATCAAAAAAAATCCGGGCTCTATTTATAAAGCTCTCAAACACAGAACAACAAAAAACAAATAATTTTAATGTAAATATAACGAGTGTTTTTTATTACACGGTTTTGATTTTTTAATAAAACTGCAATAAAAACCAAATAATAATCATAACTATTATTGTATCAAATTAAAGCTAAGATATGACAAAAAAATTTTATTGTTAAAACAATGGAATTTGATTCTGTTGTTCGAATATTTAGTAAACAAAATGTCTTATTATTCTATAAAATTGTGTTTATTTCTCATAATATTGCGGATAACAATGAGTTAAAGAGAGTTATTATAACATTAGAAATCGAAACACTTAACAATTGTTATAAAGAGTTAATTATGGTATTCTTCAACGAATTGAACGATGTTTAGAAATGAATGGATGTTATATTGATATAAAATAAAATTTTCCATATTTTAGCTTTATTTTCATATAATTATAATTATTCTAAGTTAATAAAAAAGCTATCATTAAAAAAAACAAAACCGCGTAATAAAAATAAAACGCTATATTTCTAAATGGTATTCATATTCGGCATATATTAATTCGGGTCTCAATTATGTTCCAACAAGAAATCAAATGAATGCAAAAATAATTTCATTAAAAATCTAAAATTTTATTTAAAAATCAATCGCGTTTTTTGTAACAAAAATGAGTTAAACCGAAAACCGAGAATTTCTATGACGATATAAACCACATCTACTTGTCTACTATTACTTATTGTTTCATAACTATAATAACATTTGTCACATCTGTTTGAATTAAAAAAAGATGTTAACTACACATAAGCGAATTGGTGTCAAAAAATGACGCAAAATGATTATATGCGACTAAATTTACAGAAACACGGAAATACTAAATTTGTTGACCTAATCTCAACGTCACACTACTTATCATTCAATAATCAAAACTTGTATTCTTTAAAAATACAATTCAGTAAACGTATAAATCTATACAAGCGTTACAATTAATAATATAGTTTTATATCCGATTATTTACGACATATTCGTTGCACACAACCATAGAAATTGAGTGAAAATAAAATAATAAAGTGTATGATAATAATGACAATAATAATAAGAAAATGAAGAGATAACACATACGAATTGCGTTGCGTTTGATTATTCCGTTGTTATCTGGTTTTGAATTACACTTCACAACAGTTTCCCACATATTATCAGTTTTAGACATTTTAATTATCAATTGGTTGCAATCAATTCGATGCAATCGTTCGAACAATTCTTAAATTATGTATTGATATCCAGTTTAATAACAAATCAAAATAACGCATATAAACCGAACGATTGTGAAAATATGATGAAAACTTTTTTAGCACATGTAGTAGGAGTGAAGCACAACGTTTGCTGCGAAAAATCGATATTAGATTTATAACTATGCGCAACAAACGCTTTCCACACCGAGTCTGAAGTCTGCGCTCTGAGCACGCAGTTCCAGATCGTGTGATCAATTCGTCATCAATTAATTTTATACTTTTTCCCTGAAAACATTGAATAAAATATATAAAATATTCAAATTTCATTTAATTTTCTTAAATAATTTTAATTTTTTACGGGATTGTTATTGTTTTAATTTTTAATATAAGTTTATTAATATTATCTTAATTTTGTTGGAACCCTATGAAACTGATGAAAATGGCACAGAAAGAAACATTTCAAAATATTTATTGAAAACTATGTAATAGTTTTTAATTTCTAAGTACACCAGTTAACATAAATTGAAAATCTAATTTCTCTAATATGAAATTTCTATAATAATATTATATTTTAGAAAATTTTATATACTTTTCCGAATATATTTAAACACTACAGCAGTATATTTCTATATATTTTATCAAAAAATTTTAAGATTATTTTGTCACTGTACAATTTTTAACAGTGCTATTAAATAATAAGTTAATAGTAAAAAAGTATAATCTAACATTAAAATTTAATTAAGATTGTAAAAAATATTATTCAGGTTTATTAGTCTTTAATATATTACTGGACAGATAGCTTCTATACTGTATAAATGTTAGCCTGAGCTTATGGACAAGATTTTTAGCACATGGAGTAGGAGTGGCTTACGGTATGAATGATCGATATCAGAGCAGGTTTTACTCAAAGTTTGTTGCCTTAACTTACAGTTGTGATGCCTATGTTGTGGTAAATTTACGCAATTTCGGAATCGTGTTTTGAAAAAATTGCGCAATTTATGGTACGCAAGCAGTTTCGCAATTTTAGAGTATTTCCAAATAGCTGTTGAACGCATATACGCAAACACTATTTTTAATATATATATACCGTATATGATATTACGCACTATTTTTTACTCTTTCAAATAGGAATTTGTTTTGTAATAACTCTCACACTAACCTTCTCTTTAATACTATTCAACACTCACTAAATATTTCGTAATCATGTTTTATTTTCACATTACATCGCACTTCCATTAAATCTATTAACTGCTAAGATGTCTGAGAATTCCGCACAACTTTATTAGAGAAATGTTCAAAATAGATATTTTGTTTTTGTTTGTAAAACTTTTATAAACGATAGATGTTTCGAACTATGATTTGAAGTCAAAATGACAAATACCAGTATTTATCTGTCGAAACAGTCAAATAAATGGTATCAAAACACGTAAATCAAAGAATATATTGCGTTGTTTTCTTAAATATAGTAAATATTTTTTATCGGTTAATCTATATTTCAATTTCTTCCAACAAATATTATTGTATAATACAATTAGTATTCTAATGTCTAAATTTTTTAATATCACAAAAAATTATCAGAATAATTAATAGTCTAAATAGAAATAAAATTTACAATTGTTTGCTTAAAAACGAAATATTTACAGAAAATATAATACATATTGTATTCAAATATATCATATATCGATATAAAAAATATTCTATTGAGTTATGATATAATAATTATAATTAATTCGATCATACAGTAAAAATGAAATTATTTATCTCTCGGTAAATACTTCTTCAATTCATCGTACGTCATGTCATCCAATTCTTGAGAAACTAAACTTATGAGATCGTGTCCATCGATCATCTGCTGAGAGAATATTATTTTTGACAATTCAATGTCGATGTCGTTATCTTCGAAATAGTTTGACGAACTCTGATCGACGCAGCAGTGATCACAAGGCAATGGAGTGAGCGTTCGATACGTGTTATGATTACAGATATCTTCGACAATCAGTTCGTTCACATCATCTAATCTTTGTTGGGTTTGAGTGGCTATTTCTTCGACCATTTCTTCATTATTTTCCATTTCTAACTCAAAATCAACGAAATCGTTGTCATATATGTGTTTAGAATTAGTTAATCCAAATAGCAATCGAGAGTTTTGTGACAATTGTTGCGTTTGTGTGCGAGTGTTGTCCATGTGATCACTGATGGTATTGTCATGATTACTGTCGCGATCAGTGTTGACAACACTATCATCGTTACAGTGATCGCAATCATCATTACTGTCATGATTACTGTCACTGTGATGATCACATTCATTCTCATTCTCATAATCACTAATATCTGGCGTTCTATCATCTAAATTGATGTGAATCACTCTATTCATATCGATATCGTTAATATCATTAATATGGTTAATATTGGTTGAATGGTCACTCATTTGTTCACTCATTCAATGGAATATCAATATCAATATATCACATAAGCTTATCATATGATATGACACTCAATAACATAAATAGAATATCGAATATTAGAATATATCAATCAATATATGATACATAGTTCGCAATTCGCGCGCAAATATTCCAATCCAACCAAACACTAAAACACATAAACTCCAAACAGAGTAACAATTTGTCAGTTCAATACAGTTCTATACACTCAAACTTAACTAACGGTAAACCTAAATAAGCTTTCGTTGCGTTCAGCAACAAAAATCACTACTAAATAGAAGAAATTCAAAGCGTATACTCTTCGAGCAAAAACCATATCTCTTGGAATAATTGTCAGCTAATCATAAATAGATGGAAATCAAGTATTAACAGTGTATTTCATAACACCAATGAACATTTACGCTACGATTCATTACTAAATTCCAGTTTAGCTATTATTGACCAGATTTTGTTAATCTCGAACAAACATTCTCAAAATTATATAACACCAAAACAACTGATAAAATAAGAGCTTAAGCTTTTGTAATTAAATGAAAATATCTGTCCGACAAAACGAACCAAACCGAACAAAGCCTAAACCACAGCCCAAGCAATCTCCGACAAAATAAGATGATTTTTTGATTTTTTAACCAATATTTAAGAGGCGCGCAAAAAACTCTTTAATGTCGTTATTTTTACATTTGATCAAAGAGTTTTTCAAAATTTTCAAATTTTAATTTTCAAAGTTTTAGATATAGTGGACAACTTTTCCAGATTTTTAATGGTGTCAACCCTTTTGCAACTCTGCCACAACCAAAGAAAAAATAAATACGATACCTTACTATTAATGTGTCTCATGTTTTTATAGGCAAGTCCCCCTCTCAATCACTCACTCACTTACAGTACTCACTCTATTTACTTGAATTCTAGTTAAAATATCCGAATAAAACTTACACTGTTAAAATCCGAATACATATGAGAGTTACAATAATAACTAGGGATTTGAAAATCGTTTAATAAAAAGGCGCAAAAATCGTTCATTATTCGTTTAAAAAAATTGAAGAATTGTTCAGAATAATCGTTAAAAAAAGTCCGCAAAATCGTTCGTTAATTGTTAAAAATCGAAAAATCGTTTTAAAAAATCGTTAGAAATTTTTAAAATTTTAAGTACATAAAGGTTTATGACTAGTTCTGGATATAATATAGAACTAAAACTTGATTTTAGGAAAACTTACAAGTTTTTATAATAACACAAAATAAATTTTTATACTTTTACTAAAAATACTTTATTTTTAATAATAAAATTTAAAAATCGTTCAATTCGTTTGATTGGTTCACTTATTTCGGTTTTACAGTCTTGTAATACTTGTTATTAATACGTATTATTACGATTTTAAACAACCTTTAATTAACGATTTTCAAATCCCTATTAATAACTTTAATATATATTGCGCTTAAACACAGTTTAAACTGATTCATAATTTCGACCACAAGTTTAGATTTATGTTAATAAGTAGATCACTAAAAATATAAACTTTTTAATCAATATAGAAGTACATCAAAAAACTATTATAAAGTTTATATCGAATTCGGTATTAGTTATTATTAAAATATAAAAATTCAAGTATTATTACATGTGTTGAGTTATATTTGTTTTAAATATAATTATGATTATGTTTAAGTATAACTATTTTATTCTGTAATTTATTTGAAAACATGGAAAAAACATGAAATGAATTAAAATAGTTATTTGAGACGAAATTCAATAAATCATTTTTTGAGTTTCATATTCTTATGGTTTGTTTTTGGGATTTTTGACGATTTTGTTCGTTTATTACTGACTGGTAATGTTTGATTGGTTTGTTTGTCACAATTCATTATCGAATGATTACCTAAATCTTTGTCAATCATTAACACTATATTATCAATAGTTTGCGCCATATTTAGCCGATTCTCTTCGTCATCCGATTCGTCGCTAAATAATGATTGATTTATCGCATCGTTATTATTGAAATGATTTGGAAATAAATTGTTGTCAATCTGTTTATGTTTAACGTCTAACGCTTTAACGTTATCTGCGATTAACTGTTTGAGCGAATTGTCACTCATTCCTGAGTAAATCAAGTCTAGAATTATCGAAATAACGATAATTAGCTGATTGTGATTCGATTTCGTGAGCAAATCTGGAAGCGAATCGAATTGGCGTTCAATGGTTTGGTTAATGGCATGAATACAATCGATTTGAGATGTGTTGGTGTTTGTGGTCGCGATTGACATGATTTCATCCCATATGACGATATCTCTCAATTGGTTCACCGATGAGATACGTATCGATCGATTTGTCGAATAATCTAATATGTGATTAACGATCGATATTATGTTTTGATCTATTAGTTCGAAATTCGATATCATTTTGGATGTTTCGATGTTCGATCCAACATATAATTACTCAATCATTGAATTCTAAAACATTTAAGCTTTAAATCTAAATAATAAACTTATAGTTTTGGCGCGCAAACCGTATTTTTTATTGAATCGCGTTTAACCTCAAAACTAGTTTATTAAATAAAATTTATGTTGATTTCAAAATATAATTTAAAACGTAATTTTTTAGTTTCATTTAACTTTAATTTGATTTATTTTATTAAAACGATAAAAAATAATAAAATTGTTTAAACTTTGTTTGGAACGAAAACAATATTTTAGTGATTGGTTTGCGTTAATATACATTGATTATAGTTATCTATGATTTTATGATTTATTGAATTTAAAAGTTTCGAAATACAATTTAATGACGAAGAATAGAAATCGCATTTAAAATACAGTTTTGAAAGCGATTTAAGTTTCAGTGGAGTTTGAAACAAACGCGAAATAATCATTCGTTTCTAAGGTTTTATTAATAGAGATCCAAAAAATTAATAGAACTAGAAAGGGTATGACATACTTAATGAGCTCACTTTTTGTTATATTATAAGTTAATCATAATATATAAGTCTCATAATCTTAATATATAAGTCTCAAAGTTTGTTTGTCTGTTTGTCTGTTTGCGGGTCGGGTGGATTGGAGTCGGGTGGGGTAATGTTGGTGGGGTGGAGTCGGGTGGGGTGGTCGGGTTGGGTGGAGTAGGGTGGGGTGGAGTCGGGTGGGATGGGTTGGGATGGGGTGGATTCATGTGGGGTGGGGTCAGGTGGGTTGAGGTGGGGTCGGGTGGAGTCGGATGTGGTGGGATGGGTTGGGATTGGTTGGGATGGGTTGGGATGGGTTGGGATGGGTTGGAGTGAAATGGGATGGGATGGGGTGCGGTGGAATTGGGTGGATCAAAACTTTAGCTTTAAAAATTTAAGAAAATAGCAATAAAAATAGATTTTATTTTTTATAAGAATTTCCATGTTAATAGAAGTATTATCAAATTTTTTATTGAATAAAATATAGAACTTAAAAAACTCCATGAAAAAATTAAACACATTTTGTAAAAATTCTAAATAATTTCAATTTTCTTAATTTTTTTAAATATAAGGGGTTCATAAAACTTACTAGATTTAAAAGACATAAGTAGGATGAGCCCCCCTTTAAACCCACCTAAACTATTATACCCCCAAGTAAACTGCGATACCCCTGACCCCTTCACACCCAAACCTTTATACCCCTGAGCCCCGTTTAACCCCTAATGAACCCACAAAGTTAGTTAGAATAAAATGTTTTATTTTTAAATAATAAAAAGTTTAATATAACAAACAATGATATAAAAAATTTTTCAATATAATAACGTTAATAAAAAAATTCAAGTAATGTTTTAATGTTTAATGTTTAATGTTTAACCTTTTTATTTTTGTTGAATAATTCAATTTTGGTTTTAATTGAATTTTCTTTGCCTTTTACAGGCATAATAGTTCTGTATTCTAAATGGAATCGAATTTTTTCTTTATTTGAAATCTGTTGAACCCAAAAACTCCAGAGCAAACCATGTTGGGCCCAATAAGATTTCATTGTTGAACAATTCTCGCCGCTATCTAAAAATGTAATTTAAATGAAAATTTTCAAAAACTAAAAATAAAAAATTAATATTGTAACATACCTCCACCGGTTAATTAGAGGTATGCATGTATACATTCGTGTGCTATTAATTCTTTTAATTTTAATTTTCCATATCCTTTCGAATAAAAATGCGATATAATTGCTTTCCATCTTTAATTACTGGAGAAATAATGGTTGATGTTGATAGTGTGATTATGTTTAGTTGGAAAGTTAAAGATGAAGATAATGATATTTCAAATAATTATAATTTAGCTATTGCGTCGTTTTTCACTGGATATTCACGCATAGAATTATTAGAATTAATGGAAAAAATGAAAATAATAGACCTGGAAGTCTTCTATATCATGACACAGACTCAGTCTTTTTTAAGTGGATTCAAGGTGACCCAATTATAAAGACTGGCGATTTTCTCTGTGATTTGACCGATGAAGTTGGTCAAGGAAAAAAAGTAAAGAAATTTGTTTCACTTGGACCTAAAAATTATGGTTATGAAATATTGAATTCAGATGGTAACACTGAAGTCGTTTTAAAAATAAAAGGATTATCTCTTACTGAAAAGGCATTATCAATTATTTCTTTGGAGAAAATGTGTGAAATAACAGATGCATACATTCAAAATAAAAGAATTAAATTAGATGTTCCACAAGTACAATTCAAGACAGATAAACTACATATTATTAGAACTAATGAAATAAACAAAATATTTCAAGCAACTTCAAATAAGAGAATTATTGGAAATTCAACTTTACCATGTGGTTATTAAATGTATTATAAAAATTTAATGTATATTCTTTAAAAAATAAAAAACTTATTTAACAAAAAAGAGATTTTTCATTATTTAAACTTTTAATGTATTTTGATTCGGGGTATAATATCTGAGGGGTATAATATCTGAGGGGTATAATGGATATGGGTTTAAACAGGGCTCAGGGGTATAAAGATTGTAATGGGGTCAGGATGGGCTCAGGGGTATCGCGGTTTACTTGGGGGTATAATAGTTTAGGTGGGTTTAAAGGGGTGCTCATCCTACTGACATAGTTTCGGATTATGAATAAAATGGCAACTAAAATAGCAAAAATAACGATTATAGCAGTTATTAAAAATAGCATTTATAAATTGGAGTTAAAACGACTCCAAATGAAGTGAATCGAGTTTAAATTTCAATTATTTGTGTCCAACTTGTGAAATAAAAAAGTAGCAAATGCTAACATTTTGGATCTCTATTTATTAAACTTTCAAACGGGCCTCTGATTTGTCGGTCACCAACAAATGTGATCGGATCGGGTTCTGACCTTATAACTGAAAAATCGGGCCTGGCTTTCAATTTTGTTTGACTTCTTATACTATGAATTTCCGCTTTTATATACTTTTAAAGTTGACAAACTTATAAATGGTTTATCCCCGTTTCGCCGCTTTTCATTTCACTGTTTTATATCAAAACATATCGAATCAATTCGAACCGAAACCAAAACAAATAAATTCTATGGCTAAAACCATTATGAACTAAACGAATATCATTTTAATATAACACAATCTCAAAATTTTCAATTCATTTAATTAACTAAATCCTTACCATTGGAATGGAAATTGTGTTAAATTCTAATTCTAATATGAGATCATTTTAACCGATTCATAACATATTTTAATAATAAATCTAAATCCTTATCTGATTCCTTCCCATTACAGGTTAAGCACAACAATAACTGTTTATGATTATTATGGAGCGGACTTTTCGGTCGGAAAAAAATCAAAATTCGGTTATAGGTTGAAAACAGATAAAAATCGGTTAAGTTTTCTGTTGACACTTTTAATTAAAGAAGTGAATTATATTTGATTACATTATACATTTCAATGTTTTTATTAGTAAAATTAAGTCTATTTTTTTCCTTTGTACAAATTTTTTTCAAAAATATTTTTTCATTTTTTTGACAAAAGTCTATAACACACACTCGAAAAACTCGACGAATTTAAACGATAATATTTGGCCAAATTTTAATGGTGTAATAAAAGCTCATAGATTTTGCGGAATTTTTAAAAAATACATGTGCGGATCAATACAATTAAATAAAACGTGCGTGATTTATGATTTTAAGTTGAATCTCTTAATTTCAGTTTTTCAGTCAGAAACTTAAAAATCGGTTAATTCTGTTAAAGAAACTATAACTTAAGCTTCATTTTAGCATAGAATTTAATAATATTGACTCTAACACCGAAGTTTCGGTTGAAACCGAATTATCCGCTGCTTAATCATTATATTCTGGAACGCAGTAAAACTGTTCCCTTTATTTTAGACTTCCAAAACAAGAGTTTATTCCTACGCTATGATATGAAACTATAGTTTTATTAAAACGATGGGAGAATACATTTCAAAAATTACTTATATTCGTAGAATAATGTTAATCAAAAATAAACATCATTTCACTTTCAATCAGATTAAAAAACGTCGAAATATTGTGAAATTTAAAATGTTTAAAACTTAATATATTTATTGGGAAAAAACGTGTTGCAACGCGTAAATAACGCTATCGAGTGAAAACCTGACCTGAAATTTAGGAAAAGGTTTCTGCCCTACAGTTACTGCAATGCATTAGGAATGGGCTGTCAATACAAATGTGGACGAATATCAGACAGTAAAGAACTCAATGATTGCGTAAATTTACGACAATCTGCGGACACAGTCAACACTATGTCAGCAAATTCTACGTTTCGAAACATATTTGCAACAATTTTATTGCTAAATTATATTTTATGAGTTAAGTGTTAAACGTATCTTATCTTTATATTAAAACTTAACGCATAATTATTACTACAATGTCTGCCAATATTACAAAACATTTAAACTAAAAAATTTAAAAAACAGAATTAACTAAAAACGCACACAAAACAATTAAAACAATTTATTGATCATAAATACTCGAATAAAATCATCAATAATTGACGGAAAAACAAATAACGCATAGATATACTGTATGTACAGTATGTGAATAGCGATATGATCGCAATGATGGCATGAATAGCAAGACTGCGTTGCAGTGATTGTGCGCAAACGCGTCACAAACAAATAGAAGTGACGAAATCATAGCAGTATTGCCGCAACAAAAGACATGAATAAATGAATGCAGTATTGCTTTACCAGTGCTTTAGTGCTGTAACGCTAGATATATTGCGAATAAACACTTTTAATCAAACATAAATATCATTACTAAACCAAACGTACTTTTAAAGTAAGTTTTGCGAACCATTTTTACTTATTTTCGTTTTTATCTTAACTATTATTTACCGAAACGTATTTGTTTACTCATAAAATCATTGAAATTAAAGTTTAATAAACGTTGTAAACTCTAAAACCATTCACTCAATAACTCAATAACTCCACCCTTTTTGCCAAAACACTCGCTTTAATGTAATGCTTTAATACTTTATATAACTTTTTTGTTTATCGTCAAATTAATTCGTTTATTTTGTGCGTTTCAATCATTTTTCAATAACTACCATATAATTGTGCGCTCATTTATTTTTCCGTCGTATTATTTAAGTTGATTAAAGTTTCGTATGATTGATGTTCGTATAGATAATAATTGGTGTTTGCGTTAGTGTTGGTGTTGTTGGTGTTGGTATCACTCATTTTGATAGCATATAACACATAACACATTATTGCGTCATTTGATTGCATAACACGGAAACGAGTTGTGTGTTGACATCACAATCCAGTTATATAACCATTTTTATCACATTATTTCGCTTCACTATTAATACTTCATAATCAATGGCTCCAATTAATAAGCTGCCAAAGAAGTTAAAGAATAATGAGGACGACATTCTGAAAGCTGAAGAACTGTCGTCGTCATCGTATTCCGGTTCAGAATCTAATCAGGGATCAGATAGTAAACAGTTTGCTCGCGTGAATCGCGTCGTACTCGACAAGAATAGCGACGAATACAAGAAACGACGAGAACGTAATAATCTTGCGGTGAAAAAGTCACGAAATAAGAGCAAAATGCGTACACAGCAGACATTAGATCGAGTGAATCAACTGAAACAAGAGAATGAAATGCTCGAAACGAAAATCAAGATATTGACGAAAGAACTCAACTTTTTAAAAGACCTATTTCTGGCACACGCGGGGACAGCACATGGCGGACAACTTAACGACGTTGACTTCACTTTTCTTAATAACGGCAACTCTATAGATAATCACATCAATAATCACGACCACAAAGTACCATCGAATGACGATATGATCAAATATGGTCACATCGACGCCGACGACGACGACAGCGATGCCGCTTAACATTCAATTTATTTGATTCGATTCGTGATTCGTTTGTACAAAAAATCGTTTATTTACCTTTTAATTAAATCAAATCAATTTCAGTGGATTGCGCTTTGAGTTTTCAATTTTAATTATTTGGTGGTTCCAAGTGTTTTGCGTTAAAAACCATTTAATTTCATATCATTCGTTCATTACGTTATTTTATGGGGCAATTAATATCATAAAAAACACGAGATAATGTTGTATTATTAATATAAGACAAACAGCGATTTAATCATTACATTTTTTGCTATACTCTTGTAGTGCCATTCAATGCAGAATCAATTTGAAAAATTATTTTGCGATTTTAATTGTATTCATTTTTTTTGTTCGTATGTTATAAAATGACTGAAAAATGTTAATTTGTAAGCAAAGCATACGTTATAAAACATAGATAAGCTTATATTATACAGAATCTATACATTGTGTTTTTAAAAAACTAATATATACATTATTTTATATATTAATTATGTTAATTTTGTTTTTGAGTAAATATGACTAACTATTGTGCACTACAGGTCTATTTAATTACAAGTTATATTAGCAAAATAATTGAAATAATTAAAAATGGAAAAACATATCTTTTATTTTTATTATTAAGTTATGTTTTGTTTTGTGTTCTGTAAAGATTGATATGTTTTAAATTGAAATTGAAATAAAAAGTTTATCAATCATTTAAATATTTGTGCGCTCTTTTACAAAATAAATTGTGTTCAAATAAATGCAGTTTAAAACTTAAATTTTTATTCAAATGTTTTTTAATAACTGTTAGTTTGAAAATCTTGGATTGTTTTTTTCCGTATCGATTGTTTCTAAAGTTATAGTTTTAAAAGCTCCAAAATTTGACTGTGATATACAATTTTTTGATCGTTAATTTATTTAATTATTTTGTTTCCGCGAATTTTCCATTATTCTTGTTACGATTTCCATCTCTAAAATTATTGAACCTATTAATAAATAATTGCCGTAAATTTTTTAATTATTGTACACTAAGTTATTGGTAAAATTTTAATGAAATAATTTCAATTATAGGTTTATTAGTTATGTGATATCAATTTAAAAACAATGCCTTAACACTATCTAACTCTATAGCAAATTAATTCTGAAATAAATGATTGTAATATGAATATTTGATTGTTCTTGTAATTAAAACGCGATCAGAGACCTCAATATTATAGAATTGAGTTTTTTATTACTAGTATTAAGTTGGGAGTCATATGTAAGATTAGACTCCCAAACGGCACCACAACATGTTCGGTCTCAAAAGAAAATATCGGGCCGGGCTTTGAATTAAAGTTGAGTAGATTTTTTTCTTACAAATTGTGTCTTGAAATGTATTTATAATATTAAAACAACTAAATTTAAGCATATAAAACCTTAATATAAATCAATTAAAATTTAATTAATGCTATGACAATAAAAATGAATTACAAAAACCTTAATAATTTATATATAGATTTGCCTGATTTGGTCTGACCATTCATTCTCAAAAAGATTGTCAAAACAAGATCGATACTGACATAATATCTGACTTTGCAGTTTTAAATTAAGATAGTTTTTGGTCGCTCGCTCTTTTATATTGCTCGCTCCTATTATTTTCGTTATGTTTTGTAAATTTAAAATTTATATCAAACCATTATAATTTAATATTTTGTAAGTAAAATAGTTGTTTATTTAAATCGGCATATACCACTCAGAAATGCGGAAATATTCCATTCTTATTCATTTTTATTTAAATCAATCATTATAAAAACTTAAATTAAAGCGGGATATGCCATTTTATAACGGAATATTCCTATAACATTTCCATTTTATACAATTTAAATTTTCAGAATATTTTACCTTTCCCAATGAATTTTTTCATTTTTATCGATTTTTTCCGTCGGTCTGCACACTTATATTAATTAATGGATTTTTATCGATTCTTTATATTTATTAAGGGATTTTATAATGACAAAATTTTGATAAAAATTCATTGTTGATAAGAAAAATATTCTGAAAATTTTTTAAAAATTCTATAAAATGAAAAATTATGTGGCATATTCATCTATTTTATGATTAAATATCTAAAAAATATATTAACAGACATTTCTCTCGCTGACTGTAAATTTTTAGTTTTTAACTTTATACTTACATATAATTGTTTAAGACAGCAAATACCTTTAAATTATTTAATTTCAAATATTTCGTTAGACTATACTGTAACAACTGTCTAACCTCTTAAGTTATAAAAATCCGTAAAGACCCCCATAGAGGATGAGTGTTGTAGACGTACACACTGGAAATTGCGTGCATTGCAATGTTTGTTTTCAAAGCTAACGTGTAATCCAAACATAACAAACACAAAACACATAACACCAAACAAAGCGAATTTTCAAATTTGAAATTTGATTGATAGTATAATGTTAGCCAGAAGTATACACGCAGATCATAAAGACCTGATTCATGACATCGCATATGACTATTATGGCAGACGTTTAGCCACATGTTCTTCCGATCAAAGCGTTAAAGTAAGTGTTAATGCATTGCAATGTAGTGTTTATGTTATAACTTTATGTATACGTTAGGTGTGGGATATGTCGAAGAAGGGTGAATGGGAGTGCACTGCCAGTTGGAAGACACACAGCGGATCCGTTTGGAAGGTCACGTGGGCTCATCCAGAGTTCGGACAGATATTGGCCACGTGTTCGTTCGATAGAACCGCTATTGTTTGGGAAGAGATGAGTGAGTGTCAAATCAGTGTCAAACTAATATAATATTAACTATAATAACATAATATCCGATAACAGTAACCGATAATAATAATGGCGAACGAAATCAATCGGTTTGGGTTAAACGACACAGTTTTGTTGACAGCAGAACATCAGTTACTGACGTGAAGTTTGCGCCAAAACACTCGGGATTGATATTAGCGACCTGTTCTTCCGATGGAATTGTTAGGATATATGAGGCACCAGATGTGATGAATGTGTCTCAATGGACAGTTCAGTATGAGATTGTGTGCAACAAAGCTTGCAGTTCTATCACATGGAACCCCTCTTTCCTTCGTTCGCGTTCTCCTATGCTGGCTGTTGGATGTGATGACAGTAATTATGCCACCAGTAAAGTATTGATTTTTGAGCACAACGAAAATGCTCGAAATTGGGTTAAATTGGAGAATATGTGTCCGATTAACGAAGCCGTTCACGACATAGCGTTCGCGCCAAATGTGGGCCGTTCTTACGACTTGCTCGGAGTCGCCACAACCAAAGACGTTAAAATCATATCAATTACTCCTTTGCAACAAGAAATTACTCAAATTGGATCCGGTATACAACAGGCAACCATACAGTTTGATAGGAATAGATTTGAAATTATAATTAAAGCGAGTTTTGACGATCACTGCGCACAAGTATGGCGAGTGTCGTGGAATATCACTGGAACTATATTAGCGTCTTCTGGTGATGACGGAACCGTTCGATTGTGGAAATGTATGTGATTTACACATTTTTTATTATGTTTTAAAGATAAAAATCAACTTATTTCTATTAACTTATATTCCTTTTAAAAAATAATTGCAAATAATTAAATTAAAATAAATTTCGCTCAATACTGAGA
The DNA here is from genome assembly GCA_034698025.1 of Phthiracarus crinitus. Classification (NCBI taxonomy): domain Eukaryota; kingdom Metazoa; phylum Arthropoda; class Arachnida; order Sarcoptiformes; family Phthiracaridae; genus Phthiracarus; species Phthiracarus crinitus. The sequence continues at coordinate 51,658 of JAQGAW010000048.1, forward strand.
TAATATGTTTATAACTAGGGACGACGAAATCGTTAGAAAAAAGCGTCCAAAATCGTTCATTAATCGTTCACAAAATTAACTAAAATCGTTCAAAAAAAAATCGTTCAAAAAAAATTTTAATTTAATTATAAAAATAAATTATAAAGCTTATAATTGCATAAATTTCAATAAAATAAAAGC
>JAQGAW010000049.1:0-51720 GCA_034698025.1 Phthiracarus crinitus
ATGCATGCAAACAGAAAAACGCAAGTTTTATGCATTTTCATGCATTTATATGCATATATGCATTTATCCGGATCCTGATCATTATTCATTATAACTAAAAAACTTTTACTAACAGTTAGCGGAATTGGGGTATTTATGTGGTTTAATGCCCGGAATGACAATGACTTCAGATTGTTTGCATAAAGTGGTTAATTTGATCGCTGGTATGGGTCACGATCCTCGTAGTGGTAACGTGTTAATTATAATATATACTAAACATATCAACAAGTAAATACAACATCATTTTAGATGAAGCAACTATTAGTCCACAACAACGATTAAAAGAAGCGCTTTCGGGTCAAGAAGTTTTTCTGAAACATTACTTGGAAATTTCAGAGCTGACAATGGGTACTTATAAGCATATCGGGAGAAAAAGATACGCTCGTCTTATAGGCAAAGAATTAGCACAACTTTATTTGTAAGTAAAACAAAAGTAAATACACATTTCTAGATTCTGATAGCTTATCGTTTAAGTTATGTTTGTATTTGATAACAGAAAGCTGAACAAAACCCAGCAAGCGATACCTTTTCTGCTTGATTTAGAGAAAGTTTATCTTATCGAAAAATGGCCACAACTTCTCTCAGATATAAGGTCTTTGCTACTTCAGTGCTATCAAATGACTAACGATATTAAGCGTGAATTTAAAGTTCGTTGTCAGCTCTCAGCTTCGAGTCATTTGAATTATGATGAAAGGATTGCTCATTATAACGCAGCACTCAATTTGCTCAATAGCTTAGACTCTTCAAGTGAACTAATTATTATTAGATTAGAGGATATTTTTACGATTACTGATGTATCGTTGCAACTCAAAGATTACTATACAGTAACTAATTGTGATATTCAGTTGATAATTAGTCTTATAAATCATTTCCCAATTACTTTAACGTGTAATGAACTGGTGGTATCGCTTAATACCGAAAGTGTTGATCCAAATTTGAATATAACTAAACAGAAAAATTTATCTAAAGATTGCGTTCATAGCAACATAGTTAACGATCAAACCATTACGAAATCTAATGACATTAATTCAAATTCCGATATCGAAACATTTCATTCTCCCGTATCTGTAGGAATCAAATGTAATAATTCCACACGTTTTTTGAAACGTAGTGAAAGCCATGGATCCTATTTGATAGACAAAGATCCGGAAATTTATAAGTACACGCAATGTTTTCGTGTCGATAGTCTCGCACTCAATCCAGGAATTAATAAGATTCAATTAAATTATAACACAAATCAAAGCGGAATATTCACGCTTAAACAAATGATTCTTAAACTCAACTGTTTTGTCAGTTTGGTTTCCTCTAATATACTGAAGCATATTTGCTTTAATGTGATAGAAGAAGAGCCCTCACTAGAAGTGATTCAATTAACAAGTTTAGAGGGAAATTCCAATGAAATTTTATCCGGTGTTTCGCAGTCAATAGTTTTGCAATTAAATTGCGGCAGTTCTAGCTTTGACGAAAAAACTGCCATTAATATTAAATCTTCGCACGGATTAAGAATAAAATTAGAAACTGATATAAATTCAACACTTAAGGATGAAATATCCTTTCAATTGCCAAACAGTATTAAACCTTTTCAAACGTACACAATACCCCTTATAATTAAGACTAAATTAAATTTCCAAAAAGACTCGAAAGCTATTGAACATCAGCTAATTATGTCGTGCACTCCAAACGGCGCTAATATTTCAAAACAATTAAGTGTTTTATTCCACGTTTTACCACCATTTCATGCTTCTTATACGTTGCATACGTGTGATGCTAGAAAATTCTTAGAAATCTTTGTTCACGGAGGGTCTAATAAAAGATTAATTCTACGCAAACCTCAACTTAAACTAATCACAGATAACGCTGAAAGTCACTCATCAATTGATTTGAAAGCTAGTTTACCGAAACAAGATATTGTTATTAGTAAAGATCAAACGGTTCATTACTTGTGGGAAATGATTCCATCGAAACCTGATTTAATCGCCACTAAAGCTATATTTAGTGTGGACTATAGATTGATAGCTGAATCAAACGAAAATAATGAACTTGAAAATTATGAGTGCGAATTTAAATTATTCAACTATCAAACGCTATATACTATCAAAGAAGCTATAGAACCTCAAAAAGGCACAGAGTTTTGTCGCGTTGGAAGTTTGTGTTATTTAAATGTAGTTATCACAAGTGTAAATGTAGCGAACGATCATTCATACATTATGTACGAAATTATTACCGATCAAACGCTCTGGAGTTTGAATGGACGTACAGCTGGAGTTGTCACTGTTGAGCAAACTGGCAAATACGAGTTAACGTTTGAACTCATGCCACTTATTAGCGGATTTTTGCCGCTGCCATCTGTTCGTATTTCGAAATATCTGACAACTAATTGCGAAACCAATTCAGCGATACTATTGGAACGAAGCGAAGCAAAATTAATAGCGTTCGAGTTGGGACAGGTCTACAATTGGAACCGAGCCTCACAAATACACGTTCTTCCCTCATCGTCGTCAGCCATTAATATGCCAGACATATAAATTTTATTAGATATATATTTTGTTAACATTTCTCAACTTCACATATTTATCATTTATAATTTATTGCGTTAAAGAATTATGAACGAGAAGCTAAACTGAAAAGAACTACATATAAGTTATATATACAGTATATATATAAGTTACCGTATATTCTATGCTATATTAGCTTTCAGTACACTATAAGGGCATTTAAAGCCTTGAAAATTATTTTAAGATTAAACTTTTCTAAAATAAATGCATCGCTTTATTCTATTACATGTTAATAATTATTTTATTTGTGTTGAGCTTTGGTTTTGATTCTTTAATTTATTTTATAATTGATTTTCGAATTGCTTTTATTATGTAAACATTTTGAATGGTTATTATTGATGTCTAAAATTGCATAAAATTAAATCTCATAAGTGTTTTAATTACCTTGAAATCTCAAAACAAGAGGGACAGGTAGTATGAGCTCATCTTTATGTCAAATTTACTTAACGCATTAGTTTATCAAAACTTTTTTTAATAGTTAATTAAATCGTAAAATACGTATACACGTAGAAATTTTTGACAATATAACGCTCTCCGAGTAATTTAATGCAGTAATAACTTAGATTTTGTTAATTTATGCAATATTAAAAATAAATAAAATTTAGTGTTTGTCAACTAAAGGTCATAACTTCAAGGTCATACGTAAATATTGGAAACTTTACTCAAAACGTGTATTTCTGTTTGAATACATAACTAACTCGTAAATTGTTGGCAAAATCAATTGATATGAATTTAATTGTAGGCAAAACGCCAATAATCTATAGATTACCTAAATTTTTAGTGAAGAATATTGATTAGAGTTTACATAATTTTGAAAAATACGAAATACGTTGTAAATAATAAGTTTATAATCGAGAGCTGAGAGTTTATCCATGAGTTTATTGATAAGCAGATCTTCTTAAAACCATATTTTATAGAGAATGGCCCATACATGGCAACAGTATACGTATATGATTCGAACTCTTTTATGCTTTGTTCTCGTTTATAGCGCAACTCATTGATAAAGAATAGGGAAGAGTTACGACAGGTGTGCGATAAGATAACAGTAGACAAGTAATAAGGTGTTAATGTAATAAACCTATCAAAAGAATATTAATTATTATTTGATGATTATGTGCCCAATAGTTTACATATATCGCCATTCTGTGTATAACTTACGAGTTAGTTTAGGTTTAATAGCTCAATATTATTACGTTATACTGTATATTAGATTTAATTATAGTGATCTAGATTCTCACATACTGTATATCATGTATCGTATAATACGGTATTTTATCTTATTTAAGCTACAAGTAGTCGATTGTTAAATTAAATGTTTTTTGTTCATTTGTTTTACAAGAGATTTGCAATTAAGTTACCCAATCATAAATCAGTTGGTTTGCAAGTTTTTTCAAATAAATTTTAGCAACTTTTCATTTACACATTATAATTATCCCAAATCTAAGCTCAATCAAGTGTGAAACAAGAATAAAATAAAATCGAATAAAACTGGAATTAAAACCAAAACATTTCTTTATGAAATTTAATTATTATATTTAATGTTAGGTAAAAGTTTCGTTTTTATACATAGTTAGTGATTGGATCGGTTGAACGCCTAGAAAATATGGAGACAATAATAAATATTCAAAATCCATATTTTTATGTCATATACCCTAAAAATCTTCAATAGTTCTTATATTGTTGTCCAAAATGTGAAAAGTTGTCCCTAAATTCCAACAACAAAATTAGAATATTTTTAAATAACATCTGTTTTAGCTAAAACAATAATGTTTAATTAAAAATTTTAAGTTAACGTTTTAACCTAAAGTTTTCTATAATTTAATTAACTTTTTAAAATTTATATTTATTTCTAAAACGATTTGTTTAATTTTTTGGTCAATTGAACATTAATTTAAATATTTATTAAAAATTACTTTCTTATATGATTTTAAAAATATATTTATATCTAAAGGATTATTTTATTTGAAAGTTGAATAAATCTATTGTTTTTAAAATATAGACCAAAAATCATCTGAACCCATTAAAAATTTTTAAAATGCATGCAATAATCAACTTTAAATCCTCCGCTCATACTATTCATACAATAATCTCGTTAAAATTTAAGCTTACGATTCAATTAATAGTTTGGATGTTTAATTAAATTTGAATATTTTCGAATAATTTTATTTAAGAGCAAATTATTTACAAAATAGAATTATGCGATTTCATGCAACATTGCTTCGAACACAAAACTATTATAATAAAAATAAAAACATTTGTAGTTGTTATGTAATAAAAGTAAGTGTACTTTAATTAGCAGTAAAGGTTTGTTGTGATATATTTTACGACTCAAGTCTCTATAAATATTTCTACAAACCCAAAAGGTTTGAGAATCCCTGATCTAAAACATCTACACTTCTTTCTGTCAGTCTTTTAATATTATTACGACTGACGTCAATCGAAAGAGGGGGTTAGAAAGAGAAAAGGGAAAAAGTAAATGTACGTCTGTATTGAAATGTATTACTATTGATACGCATACGTTCGATAACTCAGAGCCAAAGCCTGATCAGCTTATGCTCAAAAAAACTGAAAACCTTGAGAAAATGAGTTCCAACACGTGCATGGCTTGTGAGTTCGAGACTCTATCCGGAATGTATTTCAATTGAATTTTTACTAAATTAATCATTTTAAATTATAATTAGATGTATATTGGAGTGAAATAAGAAATATTTTGATGATATCTATATTTCAAGAAATAATTTATTCATGCATTTCCATTAATAAAACGAGTTTTCGATAAATTTCAATACTCTAAATCAATCAAGGATTCCTAATAGAATTTGCATTTGAATTAAAAATTAAATAAATTTCACTAAATATGGTACAAAATAGTCACTCGTAACTCTAGTATCAGTTTACGCGAAACGTTTAACTAATAAAACATACACAGACGTGAAAACTATTAAACTAAAGTAAATAATGTGATAAATTTTTAGCCCATTATTCCAAACTACGTATAATTTTTTGATTAATTGGTAAAATGGTATAGAAATCAAAAAACTGGAGTTGGCGTAAGTCTCGAGCGCTATGCACTCGCTTAATGGAATGAGTGTATCAGTAGTAGTGCTTGCATTCGCACAAACGCAGTAATGCTGGATCTTGTGACTCGTTTTTTTTGCAAAGTGCAAGTGCGCTCTCCTCACAGTTATGCGTTAAGTCTTATTGCTATTCTATATTATGTTTGAGTTGCGTTCATAGAGTTCATAGTATTTAAAGTTATATACAAAACTGTGAAGAGTAGAGGAAAAAATTTTTTGTTTATGTTATATCTGTTTAGGTTTGAAAATTTTGGGTTGTATTGGTTATGCATATGTTTAATGGTGACCATTACACCATTACCAGCATTACCGACATTACAGTGATTGTTACCACATATGTGAACACGTTATGTGATTCAGACTAATAGTGATATAGTGTTTGGTATGAACGGTATGCTTATGTGGTACTCATACTCATACTCGTGTCTGTTGTGTCTAAAACTAAACATAAATAAACTATTCATAGAAATCATATAAATCATCGAATCATATATGATGTATAAAATCGAATCAATCGATTTGGACTTCGACTCGAATATGGAGCCATCATTCAGGGCTCGATCCAACACATGGCCACTGCCCAGACCTGATCACAACGAGGCCTTTCAGGAAGTGGACGAACACAAGTGCAGCGAAGATGGCAACAGTGTTATCAATGGTATTGGTATCGATCAATCACTGCTACAAACCAGTGGTCAACTGTCAGACCAAACCAGTCCTTTAGACCACAGTTCGAATGGTTCTTCTGGTGGACCGAAGAAGAATACGTCGCGTCGTAACGCGTGGGGCAATATGTCGTACGCAGATCTCATCACTCAAGCCATCAATGGATCGCCAGAGAAGAGATTGACTCTTTCGCAGATATACGACTGGATGGTACAGAATGTGCCATACTTTAAAGATAAGGGTGACAGCAACTCCTCCGCCGGTTGGAAAGTAAGTGATATTATTGAACGCTATCATTACTATATAATGTACGATAGTATGATATATCGCATACATATATCACTATCGCTAACTCTATTACCACTAACTCTACAACACTAACGCAACTAACACTCCACTACACTATACGGTATTTAATTAGAGAGAGATCTATGAACCCTAATCCTTATTAAAATATCGATCGCAAATCACCCACAAATTGACCATTGCGTTAAACAATAGCCTGGGGTTAAACATTTTTGTTTCTGCGATCCGCTTCTACTTCTACTTCTAGTTTGTCTATTTCGGCGTTATATCTACACTTAACAGTATAGTAAAGTATGACCGAATGGGCTCACACTCGAAATCGCGTATGGCTTTGGCTTAACTCCTCTTTTTTTGGCTAAAAATTCTCAATGTGTAGTAACTCTCAATATAAAGCTATATACTGTGGTATTAAAGCGTAGTAGAAAACAGGTTTGGTTCTGAAGATGATAAGGTGTACGCATGGCTCGAAATTAATGCAAAAATGTTTACGCATAAAACAATAAAATGCGCTCTAACTTAAAAAATTCTGATATTAAAAATTCTGATATTTTTTAATCTCTAATACGAGTATATTATTTCTAAACTCAACGAAAATTTTGGTATTTTAGTTGAAAGAAACCATTTCTCAAGAGAAAATTATTGCTTTTATTTATTACAAACATTTCAAATATTTTTTATCGTATAATTTGTGCCGTAAAACCAATTATTAAACGTGTGATAAGTAATGTTTTCAATTTTATTTTAGCGTGAAATAATAAAAAATTAATATCATTAAAAGTCCAAATATTTATAAATGCGTTGGAAAATATCGCATATTATATCAAAAAAGAGAGACACAGTGGCTGTTGAGAGCATGCGCCGTAAATTTTATTGAAACATCAGTGGAAATTTTTATATAATAAAATAGTGATACAGCTACTATTAAATGATAATAGCGCTTATGTATTGAGCTTTAATTTCTTTTTACTTACTTATCGCTCGCAGTTTTTTTGTGAACTGCGCTTTCGCTTCGAGTAATATTGCGTAGAATTTTCCGATAATGTCAAACAGCGAACAAACTATTTTAAAGTTTAAAAAATGTGCACAAAATATTAATTATCCCGATATATACAGGGGAGAGAGAGAGAGGGAGAGAGAGAGAGAGAGAGAGAGAGAGAGAGAGAGAGAGAGAAATGCGTCGCAATAATATATACACACAGGAAAAAGCGTTGTATCTTCAGGGACGTATCGGTACCCTAACTATATTAATTAATTTTAGCAAATTATTCAAGTTTTTTGTTAGATGTAAATGACGTTCATATTAACTGCGCTCATTATGTGAACATTATATTCACATACGAACACTAGAGGAAAGTTTTATGTGCACATATTTCTGAAATATCTGTTTAAGCAATTCTTTTATTTATCATTATAATAGACACGTGTCTAAAAAATGAGCGAAGTCTATATATATACGTATATTGTATACTGCACTACAGTTTAATACATTTTAATATAAAAATTATGTGTTATGCGTTTATTTTAAACAATTCTCTGTTTATAAAACAATTTTATATGATAATAATTTTTATATTATACTTTTAATATACTTATAGTTTTATTTCATTTTTTACTTTAGTTTTGTAATTTTTATTATTAAACTACCGGTACTATTGTTAAACTTATCTGGTATTATAATAGTTGAGATTCGTTAATAACTTTTATTAATCGAATATATTACGCTAACAACGCTAATATTTAAGCTCAAATGGATGGTTAAAATTTATAAATAACTTTTCCTGAAATACAAATTGTTTTAGCAATAATGTTAGGTAACGCTAATTAATAATTCTTATTAATAATTATGTATTTAGATTTAGCCCACAGTTTAATTAATTACAATTAATTAAAAGAAAAATGTACATGTTTTTGATAATAATTGAAACGAATTGGAATTTCAATACAAATAAATTAAAGTCGATTAACAAATACAGTAATGCTAATAAATGTGAAAATTGTAAATTTTAATTAAAGCCGATAATAATGAGTTATGCAATAGAATCCGATAAAACCTAAAATCCGAAACTGATAATCATATGAAGAGAATTGTTCCGATTCGTTGATATATCTGTTAGGTTTGGTTCGAATTGGAACAACTTATACGTCGTATGCGATAACTCTTACACAAGAGTGATGTTATATAGCATTGACCTATTTTTGCTCTTTTTTTATATATAGAAAACTGTAATAATAATAATCACAGCGAACATAGAAAGTGTACAACTTTTCGATGCAGTATACGCTTAACCTTCATCTGCAAAACCATGCTTTCATTTTTGCTAACATTTTACTAAATTAAATAATATTTTTCAAATTTCCGAATCGCTTCTTTTTTACGGTAAAGAAACCTTTTAATACTCGAACAAGTAATTGCGTTAAGTCTCATCATTTATATATTTTCACTAAAATTGGTTTCTGCACTATTTTTGGGATTAATCTTAATCTTTTGCGCAAATAAATCATTTGATTCCAAGAAATAGTGAATTGAAAAGAAATGAAAATCAAAATCAAAATCACTCTTTTGATCAAATGTATATAATAGTAAAATACATTTACATTAATTTCGGTAAAGAGCGGTAGAGAGAGAGAGAGAGAGAGAGAGAGAGAGAGAGAGAGAGAGAGAGAGAGAGAGAGAGAGAGAGAGAGAGAGAGAAAGAAGAATTTGATCGCACATGATATTCGAGTAATACATAAATGCACACAATATATAAATATATAACTTATATATCAGTTTTAGTTCTATACTGATAGCACTAATGGATCGTCTTTACTATCACTACTGCTTTTAACTATTTCTTTGCTGAATAACAGAGCAAACTTTTTGATGCCAAGTATTTAAAGCGACAATGATATGTATAATAACATGTTATATAGATATTCTGTTTAATGTTTTATTTTTAAAAATTCTGCGCATATTTATTATAAGCGTTAATTAATTTCTAATAATTTTTTAAAAAAATAAACGATTAGCTGCGACTAATTAGTAATTTTAAATTATTATTTTTTTAATACTACCTATAAAATAAGAAAAATTAAACTTGTTATAACACGTGAGCATGCGTTCTATATTTTAACGAAGCTTATACTGTATATCGAAACATTTTTATATATATAATATAATTCTGATTCAATTACTTTTATCGTAATTTTGTTTTCAAGGGTTTTTTATTTAAAGATAAGAACATGCGCTAAAGTTCGCTTCAAATGATGCCAGTTTTTAATTGTTAAACTCTCACAAATAAAAACCCTTAAAAGCAAAATTGAGATAATCATCACACAGTGCGTGTGCAGTACTCTTTATTTTGTTAGAATTTTAATTTTTTCGAACTTATCTCGAATTATTTTGTAATAAAGTGTTTTCTATAGTATAATTTCCAACATTTTAAATCGCTATGATTTTCGAAATGTAAGCAAAATATTTCGAAATTTGATTATAAAGTTGATTATGCTTTAATTGTTTAAAGAGCGAATCACACGCATCATTCTAAAGCTATAACAGATTTAAATCCTAAAATAAATAAAGGAATAAACAGTGACTTGTATTGTTTTACAGTACAGTATAGTGAGCTCTGTTAGAATATTCGATCATGTTTTAAACATATCGTTTCGCAATTCATTTTAGTTTTCTTTCGTTTTATTGCAGTATTTTTAAATTAATCATTGTTAACTCATATTTTCTTAATATTCGTTTGTAATTGTGCTCGTTTTTCATAGTTTTGCAGTTTAGTCATACTTTTTTAGTCATTTTTTGCATGGTTTTCCTAATATTTCTTAATAGCCATTTAGAAATGCATGTAAAATATCGTAAAAATATTTCTTATACTCACAAGTAGCTATGTTTATATGTTTATACAGTACAGTACTGTACAATAAATATAATACGAAGCAAACTCAAGTGCACTTTATTTAATTTTTATCGCAGTTTGTAAAGAAAAGGGAATTTAACGATTTGACAATATATGTCTGCCCGCCATTCTGTCTGAAATATAAAGTACTTTACTTTAACGTAGATTTATAGTTTAAAGCTAGAAACTTCAGGCTTGCGCTCTAACATACAGTTATGCTCATTTCTGTTTCCTCATAAAATTACAAAAATTATCTATAGTTTGAGATCATTTGGTTTTAAATTAGATTATTTTAATAAAAAAATTATTTTTACATTTCTGCTTACATCAACAAATTAACGCCAAATAAATTGAAAAGATTATCTCAATATTTTTTCAATCGTATTTTTCTTAATTAGGAGTTAAATATGTATTTCTTGTTCTAACAAGTTATGACGAAAAAACACTCTTTTTTGGATTAAAATTTAATTTTAATTTCTCTATCATTATCACTGCTTGTTTGTGCATAATTTTAAGTTTTGTAATGTCATGTATAAATGTTGAAAAACTTGATAATGTTGATAAAAGTGAGGCTTTACTGTGTGAACCAAAAAATTATATTGTCATTTGACCATACATTCAAGGTTTTTATAATCTATTTATTTATTTTATTATATATTGGTTTTTAAGTTTTATTACATTTCATTGCGAGACAATATTTTATTTTTTAAATATTATTTTCCATAATGATTCGAAAGCTATGTAAAAGAAGGGCCGAAACTAACAAACTTTTCTGATTTAAGTTGAAAGTGGAGCAAAATTTATGGTAACCAACTATTTATAGCGCGTTTTAAAACAGAATCAGATGAAGGAATAGAGGAAGAAAGAACTCATTCCAAAAATTATTTCGAGAAGAAATACTCGAAAATGGGTGTAAATCTTATTTCTAACACATAATTAATATCAATAATTTATTGAATTATTGGCTGATTTAATGCTAAAATTTGGAAATCTATTGTTTAAATGTTTTTGCGTATCTGTAGCTGTAGTTTCCGAAACATTACCCTATGTTAAGAGCTGTAAGATTGCCTCAGAATATTAAGACAAAACTGTCCTCTGAAGAGAGTTTAGTAAGTTTTAACTGTCAGTGGGATAAGAGTGTAAATTAGTGTGTAAATTTTATTAGAGTGTATATTAATACAAGACACGTAAAAATATACTGTATTTGATAAGAGAACACAATACGCTGGCAGTAATGTATGGTACGTTTGCGAGTCACTCTATGATAGCATTTTATGAAATACAAATTGCATTTAATCTCACCCATAAAATCAATGATAAAGCGCAAAATTTGTATCCATAAAATGGTTATGGCTGTTGTGCGAGACAATGCCGGTACACGTCTCTGTGTCTGAGCGCTTTTATCTCATATTATTGTCGGGCGATTAAACTCTCTTTTGTGGCAAAAATCATTTATAACATGCTTTGTGTTGTCGGTATATTCTAAATTTAGAATTATAGAGAGGAGAGGGACAGTCAGTCTATGATACTGCAGCTTAAATAATATACTAAACTGACTTACAAAGTTTAAACGCCAAATCTGGAACTTACAGCTTGACTTACGCACGCAAAACCAGTTATGAACTTTTTGTTTAAAAAAAGCTTTTTCTTACCCCAAATGAATAAGTGTTACCATTTCCTTACTATTTCTGTCTCTAAAACTTTCTTATTTATTTATTTAGTCTGCGCGTAAAAGTATTATTTAATTAATCAAACAATCGATTTTATTTATGTCTGTCTGGGCTTATATTCTAGTTTTCAAGTGCAACACAAATTATAAATCAAAAATGTTAGCATCAAAGCTTCAAAATAACTTTGAAGTAAACTTCAAAAACTGGTTTTTGAGTTGAAAGTTATGGTAATCTTGAAAAATCTTCTCTTTTAAAAGTAATAACCCGGCAAATGTAAAACAGCGATAAATACTTATAAGAATTGAATTAATTACGTATAGATATGAACATAGGTGTAATAAACTGTTTGATTTGATTTGATTGGCAGAATTCAATTCGGCATAATCTTTCGTTGCATAATCGTTTTATGCGAGTGCAGAATGAAGGCACTGGTAAGAGTTCGTGGTGGATGATCAACCCTGAAGCGAAACCTGGGAAAGCGGCGCGAAGACGAGCCACTAGTATGGAAACACAGAAGTACGAGAAAAAGCGTGGACGCGTTAAGAAGAAGGTCGAACAACTTAAAAATAGACTAACTTTAGATCACAACGCAACCCCAAGTCCAAGTTCATCGGTGTCTGAAGGACTCGATATGTTTCCTGACTCGCCATTACATCATGGATTTCAACTGAGTCCGGAATTTCGACCACGAGCTTCATCTAACGCCAGCTCTTGTGGCAGACTATCGCCAATTCCTGCTGTGGAGAATGACATGCATGACAGACAAGTAAGTGTTTATACAGTTAATTGAATTTCCATATGTTTGAACAGATGTAAACTGCAATACAATGTACAATATGTATGATACTATTACGTTATCGTTATATCGCTATGTTGTCTATCTATAGGTTCCTCCTTTGTCACCAATGACTTGGCCAAACGATATCAACATATTATATACGTCTAATGTTAATGAAGATTACAACAGTACCGAACAATTAGTAGAGATGGCTAACACTATGAAACTCGGTGGTAATAATGCATTTTTAGGCGTTAACAAAGCGAGTCCAACTGGTCAACTATCACCAGCGTCATCACACGTTATATTGAACAACAATTACAATCTAAGCAGCTTTACGTCATTAAACGATTATAATAATAGCAAAAGAAATGGCAGCAATGATCCATTTTTTCAGACACAACCTCCCAGTGAGAGCGGAACTGCGACTTTGACCGCACTTAACACAGTGAGTGGACCGCGCAGTCCTTCCAGAACTATATTGGTTTCTGATGGTATTCTTGGCACAAATAACGCATATAGTTTGACCAATTTGTCACCTGTATTATCACCGTCGCAGAGTATGGATACACTCGCTCCTCTTACTGGCAATTCAACTCCAACTTATTCGCCTCAACATCAAGCCCAGTCTAATACTGCCCAAAATAGAGGTATGCGGCAATACTACCATATGTACACATACAGTTTACTGTAGAACATTAGAACATAGACACACACACACGCTATTCTAACCATTTCTAGAATTTCAATCACTCCCGCAGCGACTTTTTTATTCCAGTTTGCTTCCTCTTAAAAATTTTTGCAATGCTATTCTCAACAAAATTGTCTTAAAATTTAGTTTAAACCAAATGCAGATTTAATATTCGCTTTAAAACGCCTTTAATAATTAAAATTTTTTGCAAGTTTCTTATTTCACTTAAACCATAATTAAAATGTCTATTTTTTATTATGTTTTTGTTTTGTTTGTAAAATTTTTAAAATTATAACATTACATTCTAAATACCACATTAGTATTTTAAATATAGAGTTTTAATTTTTTTAATTAAAAGTAAAATAATTTTAATTAAATTTTGCTCTTATTAATTATATAATTTTCTTTAACAATAATTTAATAGTAATTTTATTATAATTATAAAAAATGATCGAAAACTGATATGTTTGTCAATTTTTAAAATATTAATTTTTTCGCTTTTTTGAATATAATTTTTTTATTGAAAATTGTGCACATAGCCGTTATTTTGATTAGAATGTCTAAAATTTGTTGTTTGATTTAAAAAGGAATATTCCTTCTAAATTTGCATATGCCTTTAACCTCAGATCTATATTAAAATTTATTTAAAATGGTATTAAACCATTACAATAAAAAACGGAATATTAAGCTCTAAAACCGGCACTAAATTTATATATTATTTTTTGGAAAAAACTTGCATCTTTGTTGAATCCCTTTATTAATATAAAAATTAGATAAATTCCCTTGAATTGGAAAAACACTAAATCCCTTAAGTTAAGTATCTACGGACAGATGGACAGAAATTTCAATCCATATATAAATTATGTATATGATTTTGCTTTGAGATAAAATTTGGATTTATTAGTAAACTTTTCCATTTTTTCGAATTAAATTTAGGAATTGTTAGGGTAAATAGAATTTTTTTAAATTACGTAAAAATGGCATGAAAATATTTAATTATTAAATTGTATTTTTTTAAAGAAAATGACGTCTATCTTTCGAACTTTCAACTATTTTATAGATTTAGTGTCCTGATGTCTAATATATCGTGAATTAAGAAATTACGATTACCACGAAGTGTTTAAATATTCACGTTTCTTTTTATTCTATTTATTCCATACGAGACCATAATTTTGCATTTATTTGATTACTGTATGTTGCATATCCTCAAATCCTATGTTAGTCTATACCATATTCTCTATTTTCGATTATCTGTTAGTCTAGTGTATTGTAGCCTAAAATATTATCTATTGGGCTGTATTTAAAAAACTGAAAAATGGTTTATAATTGATTGTTCAGGAGCTTATTGTCATACATCATCGCTACTTGACAGCAGCGCTTTATTGCGATCTCTAAATGCTCAGAAAGCACTTGAATCATCGTCATTGGCGGTATCACCAGTTGCCACTACGACTTCATCATCAGTAACATCTCTCGGCACTACAGCATCACAAGTGATGGGC
The DNA here is from genome assembly GCA_034698025.1 of Phthiracarus crinitus. NCBI lineage: Eukaryota > Metazoa > Arthropoda > Arachnida > Sarcoptiformes > Phthiracaridae > Phthiracarus > Phthiracarus crinitus. The sequence goes on from JAQGAW010000049.1 coordinate 15,169, forward strand.
CATTTGCTATCACTCAACAATCCATTGCCAAATGATTTGGACCTCAATTTTGATTCATTACAAGGAGGACTTGAGTGCGATGTCGATCAAGTTATTCGACACGAATTGAGCGTTGACGGCACACTTGATTTCAATTTTGATCCTCTTCATCACGGATCGTCAAATTCAAACACATCGGTGGCTCATAGCTCTACAATGACTTCTGCGCCGTCCAGTCGCTCTTGGGTTCATTAAGTGCGCTGTTATCACCCATTTCGCTCACCAAACAGATATACGATATACCGATTCGCCAATTATATGTAAAGTTTATAACACTTAACGTGTATGTCAGACCCTAAGCCTATTTCATATTTGATTTTATGTCTATTTTTTTAACAAAAACGAAAATAGTATCGAATTTTACCATATTCTTACTACAGGTTGGGTCTAAGCATAATCAAATCGTGAATGTAAATAATAATTATATGTAAAATGTCAACTAAATTACTCGTGTATTTTAATATAACTGTTAAAATAATAAAAAAGTATAAAACTTTCCATAAATCACAAAAAATATTGGAAGTTGCGGCGAAATGGGACATAATTTGGTGGCGATTTGGCAATTGTGGCGAAATGGGTGAATACGGTTTTATTTATCAAGACAAAAGTGCAACTAATAGATATTAACCTATAAATTTGGGCTTTACGTCCGTTTGGTATACTTTGAAATATGTTTTTTGTTTTGTTTTTATCTGAAGTTTAGAATATTAAGATAAAGTTAATATAATTTTATTTGCATTACTTTTAAAATCTTTTTTTTAATAATTATTCTTTCGAGAAATAAAGATTATCACATTTTATTGCCAGTTGATTATTAATTATGTAATTATTACTCGTAAGTCATGAAAGGTCTTCGTATATATCTATCTATATATAAATATATATTTGTTGTGTGTCCGAAATATTTAATTTCGCAATAAGTGCTCCGAATCAGCTCGCTTTTTGTTACACGAATAAAGCTCACTATACTGTATTGAGATGACAGCTCAATCAAATATTCTTTTAGGAATAAATTAGATTGAATTATATTTTAAATAGTGAGTCGTGTTTATAGAAACATATTTTTTAACTAAAAAAATAATGTTATATTTTTGGGTTTTTAATGTGCATTATTACTAAATATGTTGTTAATTTAGAGAATCAAAATTAATCGTTCTTAAAAATATTTAATCAATTGTTATGATATATAAATAGAATATGCTATCTTAACCTGAATTTTACAAACAGAAAAATCAACAATATTTTTTTAATTATTAAAATAGATTGATTTTAAATATTCTAAATAATTATTTTTAAAATGAAAGAATTATTAATTAATCAATTATTAAAACAATGATTTATGTTTTATTTTTAATATTTTCGTTGCAAAAAAATAAGTAATTTTATCTCACAGCTCGGCTTAGCTTAGCTCGAAACACAGCTCAGGTCTAAAGCAGTCCAGCTCAGCTCAGTTTATATTGAGCTAAAATATAGGGCAGCTCTGCTCAAGTTCAAGGTTCTCTAGCTCAGCTCAAGCTCAGGGTAATACGGCTCAGGCTGATACGGGGCACTAATTGTGATATTTAACAATATTAAATAATTTTATAAATATTTCATTTTCATTTGTTGGTGTAATTTTCATTTCTCGAAAAAATAAATATTACGATTGAATTCCTTAAACTTTAAAACTCCTCTGTACAAATTTCATTAAAGAGGGGGCCATAATGAAGTTAAGCCAATTTGGGCCAAATGTAATCTTTAAATATTAATAAAATTAAATGTCCTGATAATTTAGTTAAATTTGTTATTTCTTATGAAATTTTCTTTTAGGAATAAATTATGAAAATAAAGTACTGTATTACTTACTGGACAGTTTTATTTTGATCACTTTTTCTAATGAAATAAGTGAAGAGACTTTCGAAAAGTTCTCAAACTTTTCATCTTCAGTTCAAATGAATATGCTTATAACGTTAGATATTATTACTAAATAAGCTGTAAAAGCACACCTGGAAATTACTTTTCCCTCGAGTTATGACCAAAAATTGGAAAAGGGTCAACGTATGGCGTTGAACTCAGTGAAAGCCATGACAAAAAAAGAGTCAAGTCTGACCCTCTTTACCCAATATATAAAAGCCATTCATTTTGAGATCTCATATGTAATTCCCAGTAAGTCCTGTGAGAATGAAAAAAATTGCCTGATGGTCATAATAGTTTCTAAACCCCTTATGTCTGGCGAAGGAAAGACCTCTTGTAGAAAAGAGACGAAGAGGTCACCTTTAAAAAACTTTTTTTCACAAAAAAAATTACTTTGTTCACGAACACAACACAGTATATAAAAAATGAAGGATTCAAAAAAAACGTAAAAATCGAATATTATTTTATGGTTAAACCATAAGCTATTTTTTTGTACGTTTTTAAAGTAATTTTTAGCTGTGTTTTTTATTTACAATTCTTGTTATATAACTGGCGATTATTTCTTATATAATAAAGTTTTATTTTAATCAGTTTGAAAATATTAAAAAAATATAATTTACGCATTTATTATTCCGATATTTTTTAAATGCCATTTTCAAGTGATAGTCACGTCTTCGCACATTCTCTATCGAAGTTGTTTAAGGCATTACAGAATACCGCACCAAACAGAGGAGTGATTTTGTTCCGAACAGATTTTTAAAATTTTTATTCAATTGTTCTCCCGATTAATCGTTATTCTTAGCATAGTTTTGAAGTTAATCCTTTTTTATTATTGTTCTAAAAGAGGAACCGAAATTCGTGGGAACCGTTTGCAGTTTTTATTGGAACCTATTTGTATAAATAGTGTCGGCTTTCACTTTCTAAAAATTAAAATAATAACACTCTCAATCATTTCGAGACATTTATTGTCTGTAATTGTATATTTAAATAAATTGAGAAAAATTCCGATTTATGTTTTCTAAGAAAAATTTTTAACTCCTTCTATTGAGTACTGTATTTTTAACCTACTTATTACGCAAAATATTCAATACCCGCCGTTTAAACTATAATTCACTTTTATAGCTTTTAAAGTGGTTAGAGTTAAGGTTAAGATTTATGTGTCTGGAACTGCGAACAAGAAACTGAACAAAGAAGATTTTTATATGAACTCCTTCAGCATAAATCTTTAATTTTACTGGATGTTCTTATTTGTTATTGCCTTATAAAGTGTTTAATTGGATGATATGATACCAAATGGTTGCATGCAATTACTTCGAATTCATAGGTTTAAAACGAATAGTTATTGGGCATATAATTTATTTTAAATTATGAAAAAAATAATCGGTTAAAGTATGTTTTGAAATTATTCGGTTTAAAACTAATTTACATCAACGAGTCGGTCGAAACCTTAATAAATTCTAATATGCCATAAATGAAAGAATTGAACTATTTTTAAGTAAATTAGATTTATATTTAATGAAAATAAATCTGTAATACTTGTTTAACGTTTAAAAAATGAAACTAGGAATTAATAATTGTGAATATAGTGTAGATGTTGAGCAGCAAAACATGTAGTCATAGAAACATTTTGAATGGAAGTGCAAATCAGCGCAAAATAGTTGCGAGTTCAATATTTCTCGCGGAGAGTTGTTGAAACTAAACCTAATCCCGAGAGAGTTATCACTTCTTAGCTGTATAATAGGATTTATATATGTTTTATATAATATAGTATAAACACTTAAAGTAAACCTGACGAGTATCACACCCTAAAGGCATATCGCGTTTAATTGCGTACGAAGTACAGTATCATATGATATATAGAACAGTTCGGTATTAAAGCACATGATATTAGCATAAAATGTTTTTGCTTTTTTCGTGCGAAATTGCAAAATTTAATTTAATCCAGATATTGTTCTGCGTTCGGTACATCTCTCAATCTGTAAATGATATGAATTATCGAGAATGTTATGTCTCTCTAATAATCTACAGGTTTTTTGAAATAATTGTTTACCGATAGAAAATGTCAATATAAAGAAATCATTTAATATGTCACCTATTCTTCACGTGATTTTTTTTGTTAAGCAAAATCTAACATGAAAATCAACACGAATTACAAATCTATTACGAGTTAGATTAATAATCAAAAAATTTAGTGAATTTAACTATGAGTAAATTAGTATGATTTTGAGAATTTAAATTGGATCGAGAGATCTCGATAAACGCACAGATATTGTCAAATTCAAAGCTCACTTCACAATTCTTCTAAGCTCTGTGTTTTAATACATTTCAAGTTCGTTGGTCTAAAAATTGATCGATTCTCACTTAATTTGCTTATTTCGAATTACTAACTTCATTTCAAATCAACAAAACAAAACCACATAACCTTTTGCTAAAACAATATCAAAAATATATTTTCGTAGTAAAATCTTGGGAACACTATTAGACACAGTAATAAAATTATTCCATTAATTGGAATTACCATAAGTATTGTATAAAATGCATGATTTAATTTGTTTCATTTATAATTTATGCAAGTATTCATCAGATTTTTAAATAAAGAATAAACATTAAAAATAATAAAAACTATAACAGTTTTATATGTTGTTGGAGCCAAACTCATAATAAAAAAGTTACTTACAGTAAGTTAACTCAAATATTACATTCAAACAAACGAAGGAATATCTATTCAATGGAAGGATACCGGCAATTCAATCAATAAAATTTCTCTTTCCTTTTTTCTCGAGATTAACCTCGAGAGAAGATATTTAAATCTGTAGGCTTGTGGCGAACGACCCACAGGCGAACGAACTGCACCCACAACTGCATAACGAATAACACAACACATAACGCTGGAGCAGTACATCGCTTACGGTTAGTCTCGAAATATAATCCATGTGCACCATCGAACAAAAAGGGGACCAGGTATTAATCCCGACTGTATTATACGGAATTTTTTGAAACCACTTTTATTTGTAGAGGACATTAAAAAATATATATCTCAAGCAAGAACTGCACATTCATAGAGAGATGACTTTATAGTGAATTTATGCTATTTAAAGAACAAATAAAAAGAATATAACTGGAATGATATCAATTCCCTTTATTAATATAAAGAACAGGTGAAATCCCTTTATTAATATAGAACTGCTCACGTATAGACAGATGGACTAACGGACTGACACAAATGGTCAAATCCTTATCACTTATTTATGAATCATCTACAAAAGTTTCTACAAAGCTTGAAACGGAAGGGTCATGGAAGGCTTTCAAAGTTTCAATTTCCAATTGGGAACAAAAATCGCTTGAAATTATTAAATAGAATAGAATTTGAATAAGAAGGGTTAGAAGGGGTTAGAGAGGTGTGGTTACTTTCTCAAATTATTATGTAATTTAGGAAAACTAACAACCAAAAATTGGGTTTATTTGTGGACGGGAAGGGGTGAACTAGAAAGGTGGACAAAAAAATATAAATTCAATATAAATTGAACGGGTGACCGAAATTTTTGTATTATATATTTTTTAATGTCTTCTACAAAATAAAAGTGGTTTCAAAAAATTCCGTACAATACAGTCGGGATTATTCTCTCGTGAGAAAAAGTAGTATTGTCTAAGATCAAAACTACGGTAGCGTTGGAAAACCACTCTGAACTGTGAAATCTTTCGCTAACTCTTAACACAGCTCTTACAGCTGAATAGTATTATGGTATTGAATGCGAAAAATATCAAAATCATCCAGTTTTCTATTTTCATTTCAGTTTCTCTCATATCTCATACAAACCCCTCTTTTCCTCTCTTTTCTCCTTTTCTCTCTTTAGTTCCTCAAATTTCCTTTCGGGCCAATTCACTCTCCTCTTTGAAACACTCCTTTAGGAAATAAATCAGACAGATATGAATGTCAAATCATTAAATCGCTTTTGATTTTGTCAAAAGAGTCTAAATTATTAGTTTGACATTAAAATTATTATAAATTCAATGCTTTAAGAGATGGGCGTTTAGGACATATGGTTAAATTATCCTCTCTTCATATTTCTAGCAAAGTTCAACGTAACTTTCAACAAAAGCATTGCTTATTTCATAAACTTCGAGAAATAATTTACTTAAAAATGTGTTTGGTTCGCACCAAACCATAACCGCAAAAGTAATCGTTGCGAACTAAATTATATTTCTAGATATTACAGAATTTTGTAGACATTAATAAAATATTACAGATTATTGAACGATAATGATAGTTGGCTTTGATGGTCAGTTATAGCGAACGATATAGAATTTTAGGCAGTATTTCGATTTAATTATAGCATAGTCTTTATGATTTATGGCAATCAATAGCTGCGTGTTTCGAACCTAACATATATTTAGCATATTTTTTATTAATCGCATTTCATAACGTTTTCAAATCTATTCCGAATATTTTTTATTAAACATAAGGAATAGAATAACTGGAATGCATACATAAATGTATATATTTTCAATTTAATAAAATAGATTTTAGGTGTAATATAATTAGTATTAATCAAACTAATAGAGTTTGTCCATTGACATCCATTTCAAGCTCAAGCTTAACGGCTCATTTATCAATAGTGTGCTTCCCTCATGTAGTTTATTGATTATAGGGATTGAACGCAACTAACATATAATATGAAGCTCTAGTTTTCCGATGTCAGTCTCAAAACAAGCGCACGAATCGAATTAATATATCGAATTCATTATAAATTAACTCATAATTATGAGACATTAAAAATATTCATAAAAATCCGATAAAATATATACAGTAATTGTTCATTTACTCAATTAAATCTTTATTAAATTGGAAAAACTTAGTAAAAATTCAATGGTTTCTAATAATTGAAATTAAATCTTAATTATTTGAATCAAACTTTTTGATTAGGATTTTGATCGAATGTTTATTTTGTTTGCTCGTTTCAGAGTCTACGGTATATCATTTTGCCGAACAAAGTTTAAGAAAAATTGATTAAATCTTTGATTACAGTGATTAATCGATATACACATATACATACAGTATATGTATACGAATACGAATTGGAAACAAAAAATAATAATAACGTTCACTGGTATGACATTCAATTCACTACACTTTTGATTTAGTTATAAACTTAGATTGGAATAAATTAGTTTTAATAGTGAATGAATTTACACTAATAGTGTGTGTGGTAAAGCATATGTTGAACTACTTTTACTATTATACTGGTCTATAAAAAGTCTTTTGGTTAGAAAAATGACCTTATTTTGAAAAGAGCACCTTCTCATGCATTATAATGTATTCAATACTGTGTTCAGAATATAATAGGGTCTGACTTAAAGCCCATTTTTGGCATTGAAAAATTGACTGAATCCGAAATTTTCGTTTAATAAGTACCGTACAGTACTTCACTTTAATGATGTATTTCTATGGTTCAAAATGTATTTAACTTTAAGTGACAAATTTTTGGCAAATAATAACATTCATTTAATAGATGTCTTTTAAATTTGTCTTCAATTCAATAGTTTTCTTTGGTTAAATAAAGCTCTAATTTTAATTTATTTGCTTCTTTTAGTACAGTAATTATTTTTAAACCAATTTTCAAAGATTTTATGAACTCGTAAGCATTAAATAACAATCAGAAGCAAAAGGGTGTGCGACATAATAATAACAAACTAAACGTAAATAGTAAACTAAATAAAACTCAAATTTAATTTTTGTCGGTTTATTATATACATTTCAAAAAATGTTCATACAGACTACAGTTCTTGGAATAAACCGAATCGTAACAATTATTTAAATAAATAATATTACAATTTGCTTATCCGAGAAAAGTTTGGCTTCTAAAGAGCGCTGCATATTAGAGCGCTGTGTTTTATGTTTATAAATACCTCTATGTTTAGACTGGTTTGTATCAATTAAGAATAACTTCGTTATCAACTAATAATTTAGCGCGAAAAAAATAATAATACGCTTATTTATAAGGAATGTTGGAATCAAAAAACTTTTTCATAATTGTTTAATATAATCTTTAGCTGATTATAATTTATACAAAAAAGCAGTTAACACCAAGAGATATATGCATTACATGCGAAAGAAACATTTTTAATTACTTTGTTTGCTCGTTTCAGAGCGTACAGTATATCAAAGAAATTGCTGGACAAAGTTTAAGAAAATTATGTTACAGTTGAGTGTATCTGTGATTACAGTGATCAATCGATATACTATAGAGTACTATGTCATAGAATGTATACGTACGGCAAAATGAACCGAAAATATTAAAGTTACAGTATTATCTAAGGTCAAGTCTCGATGTTAACTTTCATTACTACTGTTACCGTATTTTTTGCTATTCAGTAATATTTCGGTTTTGTTTTTAACATTCGACATTAGATCATTAATTATGGGATTAATGTCATTTCTAAAAGATTATTAATAATATAAACATATAGAATAAATGTTTCAGACAAACCAAAAAAAATTTGAATGACTACATCACACAAATTTTATAGTATTAATTAATGATTAGAATTGAAAATAAGCTCAATTGTACTAATCCTTCATTAGCATACGCTTAAACATTAAATCTAAATCTGAACCTAATCCCAACATTATTTGTTTTTCACTTTAATTTCACAATAATTAACTATAATTTAATGATATCCTATTTGTAAATACTGTATAATAAATTTGTGAAATTAGATTTTGATAATTTTTTATTATTATAAAAAATTTATTATTCATTGTTGACTAAGCATTGATAAATCTCTAAACAATCATATAATTAACCTAACTTTAATTATACAACTCTTAATAAAACAAAGATTGACTCAAAAAAATAAAAATTATTTATTTAAAATAAGTAATATTTATGGTACAGTATATACTGTAAAAATGAGTTATGATTAATTAGAATATTGGCGCCAATATATTAATTTATGGTAAATTAAAAGTGGAATAATAGCATTTAATTTTAAATCGAAAATGGATAAATAATACTTCATAGTTATACACAAAAAGTAATAGCCATCAATGTTATGGATATTTATCAAAAACACATTACCAAACAACAGAACATTATTTTTTAAACTCTATAAGTCAGGTAAACTCGCTTTAGAAAACTTTTTCAATCTGATTGTATAATTTAAAATTTAAATTTAGTGGCACACACAGCGCTGATATATTTTAGGAGTGATTCAAAATTTGACTGCCATTCTCCTCACAAGAATGCAGACAAGGAAGACTACAGAAATTGGCTACCAATGCTTTGGCGCAATAAATACTTGTTTGATTAGAATTTCCTAGAAAACTATATAGGAAGCACTTTAGTGAAGAAAGCCGAGAAAGACCTATTGAACATTCTTAAAAGGTTATAACTAAAATGGAGTTATGATGTAATTTTTTAAATATTGAATTATATTTTTTATAAGATTTAAGCTAATATTTAGTTTTAAAATTATATACAGTACTAACTTAAGTTTAAATTAATATTTAATGGATTATAATAGTCGTAATTAAATAATATATTAAAAATCAATATTAAAAAGTATAATAATGTTAATTACAAATTTTAAAAATAGTTTAATATATTGTAGATGTTTTTTTTGGAAAATTATTAAGTTCATGAAATAAAATCAATTATGGAATCATATTTAATAAATATTTAGTAAATTTTAAAATATAAAATAAATTTGATTTTTTTTACCAAAAATATATAAAACTAATGACGTAAATTTAATTATAATATACACAGTGCTCACATGACAGCATCTATTTCTAATACGAGCAATAGTGAGAATAAAACTAAAATATTATTGCTGTCAAAGTAACCTTACATATACACTAAAATTATACTTAGAAGTGGAAGCCTCTCTCTCTCTCTCTCTCTCTCTCTCTCTCTCTCTCTCTCTCTCTCTCCCCCTCCTTTTGATTTTACGTTTACGCAACACTACATCATCAAAGGAAGTGATCATTTGTGAGACTTCGCGATACTATAGCAGAGTATGCTTATATGAGATCACACATTGATCAATGCAACCGTGAAATGATATGCTTCGCCATTGATAAGAAAAAAGTTGCGACACATAAAAGCTATTCGACAGTTATATGGAAAAAATTACCAAAAAACTTCAGGTTATTTCGAGAAAGCAGCGAAAAAACTACGAGAGTTCTTGCCATAATTGTCTGGATGTTTTTTTCTTATCGTTTTATAATATATTATATAATGCATGGTAATAATTATTAGTGTATAGCAAAAGTTGGAAGAAATCCCAACCTTAAAAGATGGCAAAATGCAGACCAGTTGCAGACAAGTGCGTGTCGAAAAACCGGTTCAATTATACATTAACGCATTCCTTTGAATATATAGAAACTGGAACATCGAAATGCATTAAGTTTTTTATTTTGATTTTTTTGTGCGATAAAAAAATAAAAAGTTTCACATTGAAATATGCTCTGATTGCTTATTAGCAAAGTGAGCTAAAAATTTTTTTTAAGAATACGCTGTTTGAATTAAAAAAATATGTACACATGCGAAGAAAGTGGCGTTAAAATGTTACACCAAAGTGTCAGACATTGAAAAAATTGACAAAACACTGCCACTTAAACAGTATAAAAATCACACTAAAATTATCATTTTTATAAAAAAATTTATTTAATCGAAGCCCAAGGCTTCGTGTTTGATATTTTTTTAAATATTTGTAAAATAGAAAAAAAGCAATAAAAAATTATTAGGAATTAAAAAACTAAAGGTGCTAATGGTTTCGCTTACAATTGGTTTGTGATTTTATTTCAATTTTTTGAATGTAATTTGATAAATAATTATTGGTATGGTTTGAGAAAAGTCAAACCATTAGCACCTTTATATACAGTATATATTCACGAGTCAGTCACATATATGAAAATAATAAATGGGTAACAAATTGTAAGAATTGTACTAAATTAGTAATACTGAGTTAAAACTAGGCATAATTAAACATCAAAATAGCGAGTCTGCGTCATCGAATTGGCCCACAACTGGTGACAATTTAATTCTTTTAATTTTAAACTTTGGAGTCTTCTTGATTAACGCCACAAACTTCTCGCACTGACCACTCACTGGCGATGGCATACAATGCGAGTTCGGGTAATTTAACGGCTCGTGTACTGATCAAAAGAAGTTGAATTTAATCAAATAATTTTAATGTTAACTTAATTTTTAAGCAATAAAATATTTGAAATAAAATTGACAAAAAAAAGAAATTGAATATTAAGTGCTAAACGATAAACAACATAAAAAAGTATTCGAAAATTAAAAAAAGAAAAGCACAGATAATGATTAAAATTGATCATTATATCAAAACCGATAGTTTTCTCCGAAACACTATCATAAAATAGTAACGAATAAACATGCAAATTAATGTCAGCCAATAAGTGTAAAAATAATTAATAAAAACAATTTGAAACTTTATGCGATAATAACTAGATATTAATTTATTTTCGTAAAACGCGAATAAAATTCCATTCTTTTCACTATAACTGTTGGAAAAAATTAAACGATAATTAGAGATAGAAAACTGTTTGACGTCATGTTATTCTAAAAACTTATAAGTCAATAATTTACAAATAAATTATAATGCCTGTCAACATAAAAGTTTCATTATTATTGAATGATAATCACTAACAGCGAACTAATATTTTTAATGGTCAGGGAATATGTGACGAAAATTGAATCGTATTGTTAGAATTAGATTAAAATAATATTTGTTTAAAGTGTAAAATTTAATTTCGCTCAAATAAATAAATAAATTGGGTTTTTAGACGAAAGTATCCAAACATAGTGATAAATATTAAAATTTGCTATAATGTTATCATAATATAAAACTCGAAATCTATGATAACGTACTTTAGAATATTAATTTATTCTGACGAATATTCCTTTTCTAAAACAGCTATTATATCGATTTTTATAACATATTCTTTCTAATATAAGTGTTTTTGAATCGACTATACATTTTTCTACACCAAGTATTCACTTATAGCAATGATATATTGCGTAACTGAGAATTTGAAGGACGAATACTTTTCATTATTATAGTCGCTTATAAACTCTATAATTGTTCGCATAATATATTAAATAAATAAAATTATGCGAAGCTGTTATTTCCTATTAAATTCTATTTTAAAAAAGTTTTACATATTTGACATGTTTTAACAAGTTTTGGTATGTGTTCTGCGAATAATTAATTTGATTGAATCATGAATTATACAATAGGTGTGAACGCACATTACCATACAGAAGGTCATTACAATTTTCGATTATAATACATATTAATCGTAAAACTTGCTGCTAATCTTTAGTATAACCATCACATAATGCGTAAAATAGCTTATGTTAATACGTATTATATTTAATACATACAGTAGTACACAGGTATACTGTACTGTATTGTTTAACTAATAAGTTATAAGTATTTATGCGTAACTAAAAAATATCATTTTAAAGCGACTAAAGTTTTAATTTAATTATAGACCAAAATAAAAATAAATATATAGACATTTAATGAGCACAAATCCAAACAATTATTTCTTCTTAGATTGTGTTTTCAGCTATAAAGAGACAAAATAAAGAATACGTTTAAAATAATAGAAAGGATAGCAATAATATTGAAGATATACACCGAATAACAGATCCTAATATACAGATTTCTATAAGCGCGACATTGTATTGCGTAATGCGAAGCATTTTAATGGTAGAGTTTACATATGTTAGGCTGCGTAACATTCCAGACAATTCGTTTGATGTGGTCATTATTATTATTATTCACATGTATTGGTTTATTGGAAGTTCATTCTGTTAAAACAGCGTAAACTAAGTTAATTCAAGTGTGTTCGTCGTTAAACTTGCGCATGCATTTCTATACGTCTACACATCTCTATATCCATAAATTAAATTAGCTGTCAAATAAAATAAGAATAATCATTATGTTCTTGATTTAACACAACCAGAATATTTAAACTAAAAGTGCGTATTAAATATTAAAACAAAACTTAGTTTAGTGATATTCGTCGGCTCATTGTTAGAATGAAAAACAAAAGTTAAATAAGTAGTAAAAATTTCTTTACACTGAGATTAAAATATACAAAATTGTTATGGACTCACTTTTAGGTTTGTGAGACCATCTTAACTAACATACATGACTATGAATATTTGCGAATATTAGTAAATGTGAATATTTTTAATATAAATAAGTTTATAATTTTAGCCGATTTAAGCACTAGTCATGTAAAAATTAGGAATGAGATCGAAACCAATAGACACATCAAATTTAACGCCACATTTGTTAAAACAATGAGCGCTAAATTATTTTATGACCTCTAATATAAGTTAAAAAGCAGCTGAAACACATTAAATTAAATCAATCGATAAATAATTGATATCTTATTAATTTAATTAGTGACAGCATTATTATGCATACTAAAAATATTCTATTAATATTTATACGATTATTTCGCAATTTTATTAACACAAAATTAACATAAGTTATGTGAAAAACTGTTTGCAATCTCAAAATGTAGTTTTATTTTTTATTATTACAAATGAAAAATGTAAATAATAAATACGATTATTAAAACGATTAATTAAAATTGTGTGAAGGAAATCAAAGAAATTAAATTAAAATATTTCACAGAAAAACACATGCGATAAAAAAGTGAAAAATATAAATGTATTTGTTAGGTCTGCAAAAAATATAAAAAACTGATGGCGTATGCGTTTGATTGAATCAAGTGATACAGATGTTAAATATCATTAAACGAAAAAATTTAATTTCGGAAAGATATAGAGGCCAACAATCACCACAGGCTGTATTATCACAGTTTTCAGAATATTCGTGGAAAAAACCCTTACTATGAATGATGCAAATTGAATAACTGGTTACGAGTTTGACGCAAACTGCGTTTTTTGGCGCCAATGAGTTTTGAGTTTTTTATCGCAAATATACGCAATACTAAAATTAGAATGCATTATACTGAATATCCAGTGGTTTTGACGTAATACTCTCTAAAACGAGTTTGACTTAAAAACGAGAAAAATAATTAAGTTCTCATTAAAAAATACTAACTTTTCATTTGTCAAGTACTCTTTTAAGTTTTGAAATATTGCAAAATTCACGCAATAAACTCTGAAATGTTAGCATAAGGCAGTCATAAGCTTATATTTAATTTAAGATATGTTGGAATGTTATTGTGGAATACGAATCTACTGAAATCATATAATGGCTAATTTGGTATGTTTGGTGGCAAATATTAATATTTTCTAATCTGATGTACATTAAAGAATATAAATCTAAAATAAAAATGATAGAGCTTTTAAATCGATCTAAAATAATAGCAACTAAAATGAACAAAAAACAAAACAAATGTTAACACATTCCGCTCAAATCATATTCGATTAACACTTCTCTCCTCAGATTACAAAATGTTGTTTAACACATCATTTCACACAAAACTATTTCACATGAATTAAATCAAATTAAAAAACTTTATACCATAAACACTCAAATGAAAACATAAACACCGGTTAAATGAATAGGAAGTACAAGACAATGCGTTACCTATTATGGACAACCAGAAGTACAGAGAGAACAGTGTCTAACTTACGATATGGTCTTTGCGGATCAAACTGGTCGACATCCCAAGACTCTTCGCAAAACACATGTTCATCGTGTCCATCATTAACTATGTCCTGCGATACAGTCCTTGACGAATAACCAGAAGAATGTGGAGAATTATTAAGTGAAAACTTATGATCGCAACCTAATGGTTGCCACGAATTTTTATTTCTATCAATAACACCAAAATTAATAGCTTTTTTTAAATTATCAATTGCATTATGAAACTTCGGATCAATATTTATAACCATATCTGTAATCTATAATATTTTTACATTAATTTCGATCATTGGTTTGATAAAATCAAATTTAATCACTTAAATATAAATGGCATCAAATGATATTTTAATCATTATCTGATGTAATTGTACTAACATTGAGCCCAGTTTGCAATGATTTAAGATTAGTTAGCTTTGTTAATACGCTCGGAAACACGTCAAACTTATTTTGGTAAATGTCCAAAACACGCAAATTTTCCAGTTGTCCAAACGATAGCGGAAAGCTTCGTAACTATTAAGTTAATCGTATATATTATTACTTGTTCTGTATTACCGCACCTCAACCCAAATTATCTAAAAAGTCAAACTCAACGATTTAAGAAAAATACAATCATAGATTTTAAATGCGTTTAATTTTTAAATAGATATTGAAACACGAATTTGAAATTTAAATCACTTTTATAAATTCTAACATTTGCGTTGCTATACTTATTTTAAATCAGGTAAATGCAATTTCTGCAGTTAGAGAATAGTGTGGTATGACTTTTATCAAAAGTGAGAGTCAGGTAATACGGTTTACAATTCAAAATACTAAAATCTTTGTAAAAAAATGATACCTCATTTAACTCAATGCGAAATTCTTCGAGTGAACGCAAATTTCCAAAATCGTTTGGTAACTTTTTAATGCAATTCATTCCTAACGAAAGTATGCGCAGTTTAGCTAATTTGCAAAAAGAATCGGGCAATCGTTGAAGCATATTGCAGTAAAGGTCGAGCACTTCCAGGTTTGGCATTCCATCGCCAAAACATTCGGGCAACTGTTCGATATCATTCTCGTCGAGCCTCAACTCAACCATATCAATAAAGTAAGCGCCAAACTTATCCGGCAATCGAATCAGATTATTGCCATTTCGCAGATTCTTTTTCCTTTCGGGTTCGAACAGAGCACTACCGGTGTCAACGAATTTCAATGTTTTGATTAAAGCGAACGATTCGGGCAATTCTGCCACTAAATTACCGCTTATATCAAACTTAACCAATTTCTGACTGACAGCGCCAAAACTTTCTGGAAATTGAGCGTCTCTTAAGTAATTAGCTTTAAGCGATATCTCCTCAATCAGTTCCATATCACCGATCCATTGCGGAAGTGAACATAACTCGTTATTATCGATGTATAATTTAGACAAACATTTGGATGAAGCGAATGACTCGATTAATACACTCAATGAGTTGTATGATAGCTCTAAACTGTTTATTGAACACAATTTGGCAAAACTTTGTGGCAGTTCTGTCAACTTATTATTGCTTAAGTTAAGAGTTTTTAGTTGCGATAAATCACCGAAACTATGAGGTAATTCAGAGATTTCGTTGTAACTGAGATCGAGTTCGACTAAACTTGTGAGACAACCAAATCTTTGTGGAAGTGATTTCAGTTGATTCTCGCATAAACGCAATTCTTTGAGTGAAACCAATTCGTCGAAATTATCGGGAAGTGATTCGATTCGATTTCCTTGAATATGAAGTTTGACGAGTTTTGTCAATCGAGAGAACGTTTGCGGCAAACAATTCATACGATTCTCGTCTACAAGTAATTGTTCCAAATCTGACAATAAATGTATATTCGATGGCAATTCAATCAATTTGTTGCCCAAAATTGAAAATACTTTTAATGAACGCATTTGTTCGCAAAATTTGTCTGCTATTATAGAGATGTAGTTATAATTCAAGTTTAATTCAGTGATTGTTGTGGAATCGAATTTCTGGTAAACGCCATCAGGAATAGCACTCAAATGTTCGCTCTGTAACTCAATTCTGCCGTCAATGCACTCAACGTTTTCCATCAATTCGTTTAATTGGTGCTCATTTTCTCCATTATTCTTATAATCTTCGTATTCATCGTCAAACGAACTGTGATTATAGTTGTATGTCTCCATTGCAATCCAATCAATCGATTATACAGTATTGAATGTATTGAATGCTATGTCAACTGTTATGTTCGGTTTGTATGCAATATATTGTCATAATAATCGTATCATTGATTCGTTAACTATTTTTATTAATTAAAATATAAATTAAAAACATAACATACAGGTATAAAAACAATCATGAAATTAGAAATATTCATAGGAAATATATGATATAATGATTCGTAAAAAAACTAATAAAATCTTAATAATTAAATAAATTGATGCGTTAATGTTAACGCCTATAATACTGTATTAATAGTTAGTTACACGTGTAATATGCATACCGCTATTATTCACAAATGCTTTTTCCTGTTTAAACAGTTTGTTTACGATAACAAGTTTCACCTATAATTGGTTAATCTCTTATTCAATCAAATAATAGCACTGATATATAGCACTGTACGGATTAGTGTTTAGTTTTGTTATCGCATTCAAAGTATAACTCACGAAATAAGTTGTAAACCATTAAATAAAGTTTTCGATAAACATTTTCTTTTAAATAATTCGCTTAAAAGTAAATTAAAATAAAAGCGCATAAATGCAAACAATTTGGTTGAAGCGGTAAATTGAAAGTAATCGATACAATGTTTACGATTGCTGTAACAGTCAATAACCTTTCACTCGTCAGTCACATGTATAGAGTAACTAAAAGTTTAGGGTAAGTTACTATTTGAAATAAAAGCCAACTGTAAATTTTCTTAATGTGACACAAAAGATGTATAAACAATGCAGTTTTAATTTTCAATCGTTCATCTTTCAAAAAAGAAATTTATCTGAAATTTTATTTACTTTTTGGTTAAGAGTTGCTTCGTAGAAATAATGATATAAAATAAAGTTTATATTTGTATATTTCTGTATATACTGTAGAGTTAGAAACAATAGTATCGCACATACGGTTCTGTTTAGTATCAAAATCACATTGGTATCAAAGTCCAGTAAAATATAATGATCTTCAGTGCAAATAGTATAATGTAACAGTATATGCATATTTTACAAATAAAGCACACATATGGAAATTCCTAGAAGTATAAACGGTGACCATAGATAAAGCATAAAAGTTCCAATATAACAGTTTACTGAAATTTTTCATTAATGTGACTGATTCTATTTTTTTTAGAAAACTCGATAATGACTGAAAGTGATTCGCCTGATAGTTATCACTAATTGTTTGCATAATTTTCCAGCAATTTTTGCATCCTTTTTGTAATGGTTTTTATTCTCTAAAATACAGAAATAAATTCATTGTAACAAATAGACTTTAAATATTGAATTAACTTTAAAAGTAACACACATAACACTTATAATCGATGTATGTCGCAGTTTGTAAACAAATCATAAAACTATCGATAGTATATGCAAACAATTAGCGATAACTATCGGACGAATCACTTTCAGTTATTACAGAAAACTCACTAAACTCAATCATTTTGATGTGACAAAAACCTCACTGTCACATCAAAATGATCAAAAACCTCACTGATTTAGAGCGACATCAATGATATAAAAGCTATTGGTTAGCTATTTTGAGGTTATGAGACTTTAAATGTGTTTTTTATTATTCTTTCATATCAAATATTATGAAAATTAGAAAGAAAAAGTAATGTTTGTCAATAAAATTTAAAATAAAGAAAGTTAGATCAACAATAATACTTTCAATAAGATTTATTCTGCGGTTTTCGGAACCTTTGGAATCAATAAGTTTAGATTACAAAACTTAAAAATAAAATAATTAAATTATATTTTATTTATAAGTCTATTAACATATATATTGTATGTAAGCTTATAATACGGTACATTAATTACCGAATTTATGGTAAAATGGTATTGGTATTACCTTATTATTCATTTAAATTTCTATTTGTTTAACAAAACATAAAATAAGTGTATTAAAGAATAATTAATAATATAATAAAATAAACAAAATCATTATTAAATATGAATAGCGAATTTTACAAAATGTTAATTTAAACATATAATAGTTTCGCGTTTTATATTGGAATTGTTTTGCATTTTAAAATTTACTTGAAACAATAAATATTTTTTGTGTAATCATTTGTTCAATACATAAAGTGTTTTGGCTATTTAAGCATTGTATTAATTAAGTTAGACTGTATATACTGTATAAGAATACCGGTAGTGTGTCTATTATACGGTGACGTGACTTTTTAATCGATAACACAAATCGTCTCCCTTTTGTTTAATGTCCTCAATTTTCGCGATTCGCGAACCGAATTGAATCGCTCTCTTTAAATGGTGAGATGTTTGCGTAAGACCCAAACGATTTGCCACTTTACGCAACAAAAGCTTTTCACCGGCGCTGCGCTTTAGAGTGAGATCGCATTTATGCCAAATTGGAATACCATTAAGAAAGTTTATGAGTTCTTCGTCCAAAAACGGATAACGAGGTTCTCTTCCGTGATCACTGACTACTCGATCGTCACGTCCCAAATTTCTAGACGAAAGTCTATCAATTTCTATGGCCAGTTCTTCTATAAGACCAGCCCAACCAGATTTATCAAAAATACGTCTGTGACGCGTATATCCGGCAAGTTGTTCGTCGGCACCCATTCCTAGCAACACAACTCGCGCTGGAGTTTCGTACATAGAAGTGACCTGTCCTTCTTCAAGCAATAGTCCTTTGCCATGTGCTGCAAACCAAATGGCACAGCCCTACGAATATAGTTTAATTCACATATCGCTAAATTGAAAAATTGTTAAATAAAGCTTACAATACTATCATCGAGAACTGTATTTGAAGGACTAATTAAATTTTTAATATGTTTTTCGCGCATTGTTTGCAACTCCTCTTTACTAATATATATGGAAACGAAATTCCAAGTTCTATTGGGTCTTAAAGTTTTCAGTTCATTCCAAGCAATTAAACCCGTTTGTCGATCAGGAGCGTCACAATCAAACGCTACGTTTAACAAATCAATGGGCAACTGTTGCGCAACGCATTCATCAGCGAGTAATGCTATTATTGTCGAGTCTAATCCACCAGAAAATAATATGGCAGTGGAAGCGTGTGTGCACTCCTGCTTTAATGTTTGCGAAAAATTAGAAGCTGGACCTACAATATCGCCCTCACTATCCGATGATGACTGTAACGCTGACATATCGAAATCGCTATTTTGAATCAATGAACTAAAACAGGTTTTACACAAACTTTGTTGATTACAACATCTTTTCTTTATTGATTTTCTCAACACATTTATAAAATCATCAATAGTTGATTTCGGAATTAGTTTGCAAGTATTTTCGATTTGAGGTACATTTCGATTTAAAGGTACGGTTATCGGTGACAACAATTTTAAATTTAAACTGTGGTCGCTCTTAATTCCGGATATTCTTCGATCCCAACAGTAATGTTTCAGATAAGCGTCCATATCTTGATTCAATGAATTATAGTTAGAAAAGTCCAAACAGTAAATACCATTCGCTGGTATTTCGTCCCATGTTATTGATTCGTCGCTAAATGAGTGACAAATCGAAGATATAATTAGAAATTCATGTCTTCTGTTAACATTCCAACATAAGCTTCTTCTGCCCAATATATCTCTTCCGAACCAAAACCGTTTGGTAGTGTTTTGCCAATAAGTGAAAGCGTACGGACCATTGATCGACGAAAATACTGCTAAAAGCTGTTCGTCTGTCACGCAATGGTCGAGCAGTTTCATCAGCACTTCTGTGTCCGAATCTGTTTGTTCGATAGTTATTCCATCGAATATCTGTCCATTCCATTGGAATGTGTTTGCGTTTAAACCATTCAATGGTTGATCGCATAACAAATCGCCTCTCAATTGAAGTACAGAACTCATTAAAAACAACTGTGGCTTAGTTTGGAGATCGCTATCAAACATGTTTACCACACATTTAGACCATTGGTCGGGACCTCGTCTTGACATTAAGTATCGAAGAGATTCGTCATCGTTTAACTGAATTGAATTGTAATGTCAATCATATGAAATATTTGGGTCAATCAAATAAATATATGATTTGAATACCTTTTTGGTCATATTTGATACATTATGGCAACAAATACACGCGAATATTCCGCACATTTTGTTCCGCAATAAATAAATAATAATTACGTATATATTATTAATCTTTAACAAAATCACGCATAATATTAACCATAAATCACTATTTGTTGTGAATGTTAGATAATGCGCAGTGTGTTCCAAACAGTCATTAGTAATCGGGTGTTCTTTTACGGTATAAAAGTACTCATCAAATATGAACTAAAATTTATAATCAAAGTTTAATAAATTTTAAATGTATATCTAATAAATTTGAGGACAGGAGTTAAGGAGACGGTACCCAAATTTGAATATTGTGTATATGTTGTGTGAATTTTAAAGAATATTTGACAAACCAAAATAAATATTAAAGATGTTGGGTCGGATAACGCCATGGTATTATAATACTTTTCTTATCAGTTCGGATGTGGCTCAATTCAGTTTTTCTGGCACTAGTTTCGGGTCGGATTTATTTAACCTTAATTATAAAGAGAACCAATATTACCAATTATTGTATTGAAATCAATATAGTTTCTGACATTTTTAAAAATCAATTAAAAAAGTACATATTCAACGTCCGTACTAAAGCAGTTTCGGGTAGTAAAATGGAACCGAAACAAACCGATAAAACAAAGATTTTAACCGTACCGACGGTTAGTCAAGGTCTAGCAACCGACACGAACCGAACAGACGGTTAACTGAAAACCCGATAAACTGATTTAAAATATTTAATGAATAGAATTATTTAATATAATCCATAATTTGATTATAAATATTAATGATGCAAATAATTCTGCTATTTCTAATTAACATTTTAAAATTAACGTTTTATTCAAGAAAAAATTATCGAAATTATTTACAATTTTATTTTTTGATGATGAATTTTAGTAAAAAATACAATTTTTCTCAATAAAACTTGTGTCGGATTATCGATTTATTGTCGAGTTCGGGTAAAATGATTTCGGTTTCATCGACCAATAAACAGCTTTAGTCCATATGTCTACTATAACTCTTTTTTAGCTCACTTTTTTAACATGCGAGTTTATAGATTTGACAATGTCTGTCCGTCCGTCCGTATTGTTGACCGCATTCTTTATATTTATTAAGGGATTTCAATAATGACAATAAAATGATCAAAATAAGCTAAAAATGTAAAAAATGTGGTCTAAAAATGGCAAAACTAGGTTTAAATAGACGAAAACATTCACTACCAAAATACACGAAAAACCAATTATTTCAATTTTTAGACAGTAGTGATTGAAAATATTCAGATTTTAATTACCGTTAAGGAACCCAAAATTATCGTTACAGTTTCATAACCGGTAAAAAACATAAATCAGATTTCATTACCGTATCGTTACCGCGAACTTTTTAAAAATCGTTTCCATACCGTTTCTGTACCACTAATGCAACACTAATTTAATTTATTTTTAGGCATCAAATTTTTTATATTATAATAAATTTTTGATAAAAATATTGCATATTAAATGTTAAAATTAATGCCTAATTGTTTGATGCATAATTAATTATTTAAACTAAAATTCTAAAATTAGTGACACTAAATTTAAGTCAATTACCGTTACAGTACCATAATTGTTACCCAAATCCAAAAATTTCGTTACCGTTTCATTACTGCAAAAATTACATTTTTTCAATTCACAATCGTACGGTTACCGGAGCTAAGATCCAAATTAAATGTCTTATCGGTAATGAAAAAAAAATTTCAATCACTATTAAACAGACTCTCGACGAGATTATTAATCATTAGAATCAAAACTATATCTTATTGTGATCGCTATGAAGAGTTTTCCTGTTAACAAAACCAAAACTTTTCGCAGATACTTATTCAGATTGCTTGAAAATTTTCACAACCAATATCTTATTATGATCACTTTAATTCGGATATCCATAATCAAAACTAAGATCCACCTCAGATATACATTAAGATATCATTTGCGATAATGATATGATTTCATTGGTTCGTTATCTATGTTACATGAATACAGTATGCAGCAAACAAAATACTAGTAATTAACTACAAATGGGTTCAGACCACGAATATACAAATTTTCCAGTTTGGTATTAACATAAATGGTGAAATTTCTCTCTTCTATGGTTAATAAGATGCTGTTATCATTATGACACCACACAGTATCAGACCAATTGCACTTAAACGATATATAAAACCAATCGCTAAGATAATACCACAAATTGATTTAAACACTTATTGGACACTAATCTATATTAGGTAAAGACTATGGATTGGTAATTATCAAGTTTAGAATTTTGATTTAACTTGGTGTTTGTAAACTGATATCTGACCTCTAAAATCGAAGGATAATTGACCACAGCTGCAATAATACAACAAATTGATTCAAACCACTTACTTGTCATTGATTTGTGAAAAAATATAGACTATAAATCGGTTTATCTATAGGATCCGATCGTCAGAACTCTTCATCCAAGTCTCTAATATTTAAAGCCAGACATAAGCTCGTAAATAGTAAACTTGATTATTTCTGTGCTTAAGATAAGCCATTGAATAGAATATCACAACATAGATGTAAACAAGAAAAGTGGGTAAAAGTAGATTCTAGGATAGCGAGACCATTACACATATGGCAAATAATAAAGATTTATTATTTTATCATTTTATTACCTCAACCGTCCAAAACTTCAAATATTCAAAAGATGACCAATGGAGAAGGAACACGAGGGCAAAAGGAATGGAATTATTTAAGACGAAAGCTAACGATGAGAAAGAGATTCCGGTTGGGAGTCTTCTGGTCAAGACGTGTGAAAAGTAGTTCGAGTTTCGGACTTATTTTTTGATTATTTTGTGCTTTTTATTAATATTTTTACTTACGATTTCGTTTATAATATTAAGTAAAATTAGAGATTGTTTTAACAGAATAATTTTATTTTGTTTAATATTACATTATTTCGATATTTTTTATTTCATTTATCAGATTTTTACCTCAATTGTTTTGTAGCGAAGTTTATTACATTTATATTTTTGTACCCTTTAATCAATAAAATTTACAAACCGAACCAAAGTATGTTAATTTATTATTTGGTTAGATCACGGAAACTGAGTGGTAAACGACCAATAAAGCCGTTTTCCATTATGTCAGTTTACAATATATATTTGCATATTCACTGGAATTCGATCGAAATACATCTTTGGATTAAGTGTGTGATCTGGTTTTGTATAATCATAGAGTTGGAGAAACATCTGAATTCGTTAGTTCTTAAGAGATTTCGAGCTTTACAATGAGTTTGAACAAATAACATACTAGTAAGTAATTACTGATAAGTATAGACAGCCAATCGTTATATAACATTGTAATTGTGTATCAATGAGTTATTATAAAAGTTTAGTATGATTTAAAATATTATATGTATAAAATATTAATTGTTTCTATAAATTTTTTTAAATAAATATAACAAATTGAACAAAAAAGACTAAATTACATAACTAAACGAAAAGATAAAAATTTGCGAATAACCAATCAACAGATAGACACCGCATGACAAGTCCAGTCTGTGGTGTAATTGGCTAACACGTACACCTGTGAGCACTGACTGGTGTGTGTTCGAAGCCACAGAGCATCGAATTAAGCTTCTCTTCCTAATCATCTTAGTCCGTCAGTCCTTAGAGGGCAGACGCGGTGGTGGGTTCGTCGGTGTCCAAGTTAATATGTGACCGCAGCTCTTCTAGCGCTATCCGCCTCGATTGGAAGACCCATTCTCATTGAGAAACCAAATGGATAGCACCCTTTCCTTGCTCAGAACAATCTGAGTCGGCTTCGAGTACGTACTCAAAATTGAAGTCTGTAACTCAATTCAGACAGGCTTTGTGGGAAAATTCAACACAACAAAAACACCGCATGACGCAATTCGAGAAGAGAACACGAACATCATCGAGCATAAGAATAGGGAAGATATACTGAATTACGCAGACAATGAAGTGAACACGAAGAAAAGCTGCAATAGAACAGAATAAAAATATCGAATTATTCAATCAAATGAGGGAATATGACGGTTGACGAACTTTAGAACAGCAAAGAAATACTGAATTATTTTAATTTCGTTATTTTTAATTAGTTTTAGTGTCTGTCTACTTATTAGAATGTCTACATCTTTCACTGACTGCACAGAGCGGTCATAATTAATTCTTATAATTCAATGTCTGTCCGAATGTATCATTGACTGCATAATTGCGGTCATATTTTCTTTTAATCTCTTTATAACTTTATTTATCTTATTTTTTATTTTATTGTTTAACTGCTTAAATGCGGTTCCACGTAATTCTTAAAAAAAATATGTCTGTTGTACGCGATATCCGCTTAACACGCGAACACTCCTAGAAAAATGAAAAAATATTATTAATAAGTTTGAAAAGTTTTTTAATGTTTAATACTTACTTTATACTTACGTATCGCGTGATACCTGTAATGAAAGAAATTTATACGTCAGTCTCTTTCAAGCAATAAAACAAAACATTTGTTTTATACGCTTTATAGCGTTAATTGTATTTTCAATAAATTGATTATTTTATTCACTAATTCTGATCACTTTATTTATTTAAATATAAGGTTTATCGGAAGACATTATAACTAATTAATTATTTAATTTAAATAAGAGTTTAGTCGTAAGCGGCGATCGCATAATTGGTGTTTATCTTAATCGCAATTTGTCAGCGTTTAGAGTGGAAGCGATTCGCTAACCAATTGCTGTCAACTTACCAGTCAACGAGATCTTTGTAATCCCTGTGCGATAGATCGGTGTACCGTCAGAATTGCGTATTCCATCGATTAGTCCACAACATATCAATATCACAGTCCGTCTGTTTATCTGTAAATTCACTGCATATGCGGTCTTAACGTTAAAATACTGTTAGTGACTGTATAATTATAATCCTATCTAAGTCTCTCTCTCTCTCTCAATATATATCTTAAATCTATTGTCCGTCTGTCATACTGTCTGTAATTTTCTTAGACTGCAAATTGGGGTCCTATTAATATACACGTTTACGCGAGAGAGGTGTGATGTGTAACGCTCTTTCCTTTTATGACTAACACATTGTTAGCCCTTTTGAAAGAGACGATTGTGTTTTAGTATAATTTCGTGGACACATTGAGTAACTCCCGAATCTTTATGAACTGACCAGAGGGTGGAAGTTAGGTGTAAAACATAAATTAAGCTCAACTTTATAAACAAACAAAAATATATAACATAAATAGTTAGCATAGCGAGTTAAAGGATTTCGGACTTTTAAAAAACATTCGAAATAATACAAAATTATAGACAATCCGATTTATTCTTTAGTTTAATAGTTTAAACTTATTTTTTTGTTTAAATTTTAAATTTTCCATAATAAACTAAATATACTTTAGAAATAAGTTATTTTAAATTAAAGAAACTCAAAACTTGGTAATTATGATATCAATTCTTACTTAAATAAAAATCCATTGTTGCGAATGTTTTGTTGTGAACATACATACCTAAAACTGTGATATTTACCGATTATTCAAATATCTACAGATTTTTCAAATGTTAACGACAACCAGAAGTTATCCCGTGTTTCGCTCTCTAGTCTATTTGAGAATTTTATAGAAATAATAAATTCTGTGATATAATGGTTTGAGTTTTAGAGTGCATGCGTACGAGTATTTATGATCGTGTTATGCAAGTTTGGTGTCATTTGAATTTCAATACAACATCACTAACAGTACTAACATAGCAATGCTAACCATAGCAATCAAATAAACAAATATTATATTATATTGTATTGTATTGTGCATTGTATTGTGTTTTGTTTTATTTGATTTCCATTGTATTGTTCTCTCATTTAATCGCTCACATATGAGGTAAACAAATATATTCGAATTTCGAATTGAAATATATTTAAATAAACTTTATTTTTAAATTATAATCAAAATATTAATTGTTATAAGTTATCATAATAATTATATGATATTATTTTAATAATTAAATATATATTAATAATTAAAAAAAAATGATTGAGTTATTGATTTGAGATTAATTTATTGGATGATTGCATATATGTTTACGAATTGCAAACTCATTTAAGTTTTAATAACTCATTCAAATCATTAATAATCATTAATAAGCATTTTTCTAATTATGCTTTATTTCAGATTTATATTTCTATTTAACGCAATTAAATGTTTTTAAACATAGAAAAAATAAGATTGTAATATCATATTAGTTTAGCTAACAGTGCAATATTAGTTGAATAATTCGCAATTTTTTGTTGGTTTTTTTGCAAATATTTTTTATTGACTAAAATAGATAAATCAAAAAACTATGATTAAATATTGAAGTATTATTTTTGAATTTCTGTTGTGAAGTGTTTGTATATAATATACTTAAGAGCGATATACTGCTGGCACTGAACACCAAATATTTAGCGTAAGAATGATTGCATTGTCAATCGCGTAACACTTGCTCTCGTATTTTTAAATATTAATTTTGTATTTTAATAATAATATAAGTTTTTGTCGCCAAAATTGCAAAAAATATTTGATTAAAATTTATGACAAAATGTTAGACTAAATATAACTAAATTTTTTGTCAAAATACAAAAACATATACAAGGGGTAAAATATTTTTTAAGCAAAGAAAGTCAAAGAATTTCGATGTTTCTCAAATAATTTTAAAATTAAAATTTTAATGATCATTTTATAATTCAAGTTAGCATTTTTAAAATAATTTTCACATAAATAGAAAGTACCAACAGCTGATTTTATGTATTATTTTATTAAATATATCAAATTTTTAAAGAAATTAAGAATTTTGAAAAAGTTTAATTTTTAAAATAATAATCAAACAATTTTACTATTATTCTCAAAGAAAATTTTAAAATTTACCAAAGATTTTCACAGAATTTCAGTCAATTTTCTCAAAGAAAATTTTACCCCTTCAACATATATTACTTAAAAACGAAAAATAATTTTAGTCGAAATCTGCATATTTTTGTAAAAAATATTTTACGAATAATTTAGTCCAATTCACAACTAATGTAAAATTTGTCAAAAGTTTATTTTGATACGAATTGGAAATTGTTTAAAGCAAACCACTAAAGCATGTTAGAGTTGTATGCTTTAAAACTACAATTGTTAAGTTTAATCAATCAATGCGTTAGCATTTCAAGTAAATGTAAATTATATTAACTTAAAATCAATAGATATAAATAATATTTAAAATAGGAGATAAAAATGTTTATAGATTACTGGTATTAATCAATAAACGAGTGGACGAATTTGAGATCCACTTGTGTTTGAAGGATGATTTCGGATTACATAATAGATTATGATTGATTGTACAGTTGAGTGAGACTGCATTAATAATACGTTACGCTCAGACATGGGCTCTGATGTGTAAAGTTTCTATAAGATATTTTTATCCAAATTATACGCTGAATATAATTTAGTCAAAAATAAAACTTAACTCTAAACTGCATGCTGTAATTTATTCGTAAAAGCGGTAAAACGAAAAAAATCATAATCCTTTATACAAATGACGTGAATTTCCTGTTTATATAATTGATTGAATATTTTTATTTTAAAATAGATAGCATTAAGTATGTTATAAAATTTGAATTGTGTGGTGAATCGTATGGTTTCGGAAGATGTCGTCAATTAACGAGTTATCCGCCAAACATTCTGGCGAATCATTTTCTCCGAAAAACAGTCATCAAAACTGTGATAACGAACACGAACAGCAAATCGATAATTCGGCCAAAATTCTTGAAAAAATAGCCGGTTTATACGCGGAACGATTGCTGAGTGATATCGTGTTAGAAGTCGGAGGTAAGCAATACGCGGCACACAGACTAATACTATGCGCGTCTTCAGACGTATTCCAAGTAATGCTTATGAATCCTATTTGGAGCGAATCTCAAGAAAAGACTATTGTTCTTCAGGAGGAACGCGATTGCGCTAAAGTTTTTCCCGAATTTTTAAAATATTTATATACCGGTATTATTCACATCAATCACAGTCTTGTGCTACCAGTTGTGGCATTGGCTGACAAATATAATGTCAAAGATTTAGTTACGTTATGTGTGCAATATATGCATAAACATATAGTGTCTGCGACCAAACATAATCAATTGGTCAGTTGGTTGCAGTACACGTTAACCTGTGGTCGCGAATCAATCACTTCTGCGTGTATTGATTTTGTTGCCTGGAATTTCGAGGCCGTGTCTCGAATGGACGACTTTAACAATTTAGAAACCGATATTTTGATCACATTCTTGAAAAAGTCTGATGTTGTCGTAACTGATGAGTATGTGTTGTTTCAAATTGTTGCCAAATGGTTAGAGGCTCAAGAAGTGAAACTGAAATCGTGTGGCGCCGACTTTTTTGACACAATGGTGCCATTAGTGATGAGTCACATAAGGTTCGCAATGATGGAACCGCGACAGTTGGCTAATCTTCTCATTAACCCAATTATGATTCGGTACAAAGATTTTTTTGTGAACCAAATGTCTTTGGCAATGATGTACCACTCAAATGGTTTGCCAGAACATATGAAGGCAAAAATGCCAGCATTGTCTTTCACGCCTAGACTTTATAGCGCAGAGAAGTGGAGCTCTTCTTTGATTATTGAAAATTATAAAAACTTACCCATTTATGGTGTGAGAACTTTGGTGTTTAATACTCCATCGTCTTTGGCTGAATGGGAACAAAGTAAATCTATAAATATTAGTCGAACCGATGTTAACGGCGCGTTTGAATGGGTTGTAGACGTGTTTCCCAAAGGAGTTTGGTTCAAAAAGTTCTATTTGATCGCATGGCAGGGAACTCTGGAAGTGCCGGAATGGGTGTGCAAAACTGTGCGACTCTCGCTCTCAGCCGTCAAATCGGTTTCGCGCAAAGTTTCCATTGGAATACTTATATCTGGAAAAATGGATGGCATTGAGTATATTCACACTGTTGTGCGAAAACAATTTCTTTTCTCGAAAAAAGATCGAATGCTTAACATCGATAATTTGATTCCATTCGACGATCTGAACGACATTCGGAATGCAGCGAATCTAAATCACAATTACAATAATGGCAATAAATCTCCGTATCTCATAGGCTCAGACAGCGATACGCTTAAAATGCAAATAGTGATCACTCCGTTGTGTGATAATTGATAACTCATTACCGGTAGAATAGCATAGAACTAATGTATTGATATATTACCTATACTGTACTGTAGATAGAACTTATGATATTTGTTTTTTTAATGAAATTGGTTTACTATATGAATGTTATGTGCAGTGTAATGACAAATAAAATATTAAGTTAAAGCTTATATTATTTAAAAAACAATGAATAATTTAGTTTTAATAATGACTTTAATTAAAATATAAAAAATGGTCATTTTTTTGAATGTTTTATCGCAGGATTCCTTATTTGATAATTTTTAATCCAATTTTTCCAATCATCCATTGTAAAACTGAGCACACTTTGAAGACCTTTGTCCTCTATTTCAGTGATTTCGTCATCATTTTGTGGCACATCGTTCGAACCAACGTGTGGAATGTCGTCTTCGGATGTCATCTTTGTTCGGCCGTCTTTCAAAAGAAATGATGAGTGAAATATATTTTCCACGGTTTGCGACAATGAGTTTGGATTCACAACTACATTAAAATATGGCAAACAATTGCGTTTATTTTTCGTTTCTAACTTTTTAATCGTATCAATAATCAATTCGACTTCAGTGGACGCTCCATCATCGGTCAGTTTAGTCTTCGGATCGATTTGCGTTGCGTGCGTCACTTCCGATATCACTGGTTTCGGGCGAACAACCCTTTGCTTGGTTTGCTTCGGCTGTTCGTCAACCGATGTGTCAAACGTTCCGTGAATGAAGTGAAACGTCGGCACAAACTTATGAAATCTGCAATATTTTTTGCCAAAATCGATCCAATCTTCACGGGTAATGTTATCCTCATTATCGCTGTTTTCGTCGATCTCAGACGTGTTGAGCAGTCTTAATAAATTGTTTGCGAATTCCATTTGATCGTAACGTTTCGAATCGGTATCCAATTTCTGGACGAAGTGTTTGGTTGTGATTGTGTTCGTAAGCATACACTTCGCGTCAATCGGCATATTTTCGTTAACGCCTCCACTCTTGAAGTATTTGTCTTGATTTGACAGCTGTTTTGTCAACACTTCCACGCCTTCCACGATATCGTCCGTATTTTCCACTTCTTTCACTTTATTCAGCGTTTCCTGATATCTGTCATTTATTTTCCTCTTTTCGATGTCAGTTATTCTTGTGTTGAGTAAATTTAAACCATTTTTGTTAGCGTTTGGTGCGTTCGTTGTTTGGGTTTGCGTTCGAGTGTCGACATCGCTGTCCACATCACTAACAATCAGTTCCTCGTTATCGCTATTATCCGAACGTTCACTTGAATTGAAAAGCTGTGAATCGGCAAACAAATCTTGCGAAATCGAAATCGAAGTCATACTTCAAAACTAACTGTAAATACTTTCATAAATAAGTTATAATCGAAATGACATCACATTATTCTATACATTATACGATAACTTTTAGCGCACTTTCAATACAATAACGCAATAAACATACAGAGCTTTATAGAGCTGTTTACCGTTCAGTTTTACAAATTTATTTTTATCAAATTTTAAATTATTTATGAATTAATTACTAAGTAATATCATTTTTTTGCTTTAATATAATTTGTTTTTGTGAATTTTACGAGTAAATAAATAAATTAAATTACAGTAATTAAATTAATTTCAGTATTAATAGTTCAGCGGGTATTCTTATTTTAACCATTGGTATTCAAGAAAAAAAATTGATTCCCTTATAATAACAGTCGTTTCAATGTATGCTTATAAAGCTTCCTACGGTTTATAAGTTATTAAACCAAATCGCTAAAATCTGTTATCAGATCAAAAACCGTCAATAATTCTAGATTTAAAACCGAAACCGCATCAAAAACCGCGGGTTAAACCGCAAGACCACAAAATATTTTAGTAATTAATAAAACGATGATTAAACTCATTTATATTACTAAAATTATTTTCATTTTGTCTAATTATTTTTTCTTGAGTAAATATTAACAGCATTTAAATAAAATTTTATTTTAAATTCTAATTTAATTAATCAAGCTCTTATAGTTAGAAAATTGAAAATGTAAAAGTTATTAAATTTAGTTTTACATTTTATTCATTCTGTTTATTTTCTAATAATTTCCTGATGATTTAGTTGTCAAATATCTAATAAAAATTGATTTTTCTGTTTTTGTTTAACCGCGGTTTTGAATATTTTTTCAAACAGCCAAAAACCGCAAAAACGTGTAAAATACGAACCGAAACCTCATCAAAAATACAAACCGCGGTTTAATCACTTACAGCTTTAATATATCTATCTTGAAAATGCTTATTAAGCTTATAATTATTTAATATTTTAGGTTTGTTTGGTTTTGGCACTATTTATTTTTTTTAAAGATAACTGGTTTTTATTTAATTTAATGCTTTTTGTTGTTTATAATATTTTTAAAAAATTTTAATAGATATTTTTTGGTGTTAATTGTTTATATTAAAGTAAATTGAAAAGTTTTGAAATTTTTAAATGAAATTAATGTTTAGATGTGAGCACTGGATGTGACCGTGCATTACACTTATACCAAACTATTAAAAAATGATTGACGCTCAATGGTAACAGTTGAGCCAATAACACATAATGTTATGTATGACGTCATATATACATACTGTTACTGTGAGTGAGTGAGTGATGCACTAAAACTACTTTCATGTAAGTTATACTGTATAAGTTAAGCATTTGGTATCGTACTTCCACTAGTGTTACCGTACGATCGCTTTGGTTAACCGCTTATGATTGCGGCACTGCTTCTGTACTTTTGATTTGACAGTTATTTGAATCTCAATGGCAACTCAACCAGAATTGGATCCAATATTCGTTCGAGCGTTGCGTTTACTCCACTCTCGCGCTAAAGATTCTGCCGATCAGTTAAAGAGTATGTTGGATGACGTTATCAAACTCAAGAATAGTCACATTAATGTCAAAATTGTCAGTATATAACGCTTCGTATTAACATTATCTATAATTATTTGATGTTTGATTTGTTTTACAGGATTTAAA
Organism: Phthiracarus crinitus; assembly: GCA_034698025.1. Taxonomy (NCBI): domain Eukaryota; kingdom Metazoa; phylum Arthropoda; class Arachnida; order Sarcoptiformes; family Phthiracaridae; genus Phthiracarus; species Phthiracarus crinitus. Next base: position 48,121 of record JAQGAW010000049.1, read on the forward strand.
GAAATCGATACCATTTAAAGGTATTGAAACTGCTGTTATTAAAAGTTCTAATGATTATAAGAAGGAAAACGAAAAGAAGTTGAATACAACTATCGCTGCAGCCGTAGAAAAAGTAATCATTAATAATCATAATAACTTAATACCGTATTCCGTCGTATTATCCCCGAGTGGGGTATAATAAAAGTTGCGGTAAAATCAGTTACTAAAGGGGATAAACATAGTTTTTACCCCACCCCTCACCACAACTTGCAATATACCCCACTGGGGGTTAAACTGGGTTTTGGTAATAGACTTTAAAGTTTTCAAATTTAAATCGAAATCTAAGTTACCGTAACTTTTTTTATTCCACGGGGAAAATTCGATTTTCATAGCTACGGGTTGCTATGGGGTGTAATCTGAGTTTATCCCCCACCCCTCACCGTGACTCACAATATACCCCATGTGGGGGATAATGCGGCGGAATACGGTATATATTATAAGTCCTATATCGATAATAAGCATTTATATCCGATTCTTCACTGAATTAACTAAGATTCAGATCAAAACCCTATTCTAATAATTATCGATATTCTAATTAATTGTATGATATATCGCATGGATTCCATTTGATCCATAAATGATGTGGATTTGCGAATCTATGTCTGAATTGTTTTAGTAAATTATATATTTATTTGTATTTAATTCAGTCGCGAATTGAAAGTTTTGAATATCCAACTGAGAAAAAAAGAATGCGTTTGGAAACCACGCAAACATCGCGCTCCACGTCTTCGAGTCCAATACATGGTTACTCATCAAAACCATTGATGGCGTCGATTCCAACTGATGAACGCGCTGTTAAGGTTGAAGAGGATTCAGAAGCGACTGATATCGAGGATGAGAATACAGATGCGGGAGAATTTGCCGTTGAAATGGGTTTGGCGTGCGTTATATGCAAACAAATTGATATTCAATCGAATAATAAATTAGTAGAGTGTCAGGAATGCCACAATTTGTATCATCAAGAGTGTCACAAACCACCGGTTATTGAGCAGGACGTTAATGATCCTCGTTTTGTGTGGTATTGCGCGAAGTGTCAAAAAACAATGAAAAAGATAGCTATAAAACCGAATAAAGGCAATAATAAAAGTCCCGTTCAAACGCCAACAATAACTTCTAATACAACACAATTTAAAGAATTTTCGGCTCAATCCGTCAAATTACCATTAAAAGGGGAAACAAATTCAGACGTTCGTCTCATACCATTCAAAAGGGTTGAAACTAAAGTATCAGTGTCTTCGAGTCCATTAGTGTCAAATGTATCAGCAAATTCATCGACTAAACCGATAGGATTGGCTGCTTTAGCGAGTATTAGTCGTTCAACGTCTGTAACCAATACTTCGAACAAAGTTAAGAATAGTTCAAATAACGGTAATGGAAATAATTCAACGAGTAATGTAATAAGTGGTACTTCTTTATTAACAAATACAGATAAACGTTTGCAAAATATAAAGAAAAGTAAAATCGGACGAAAATAACATTTTATCGCTTTTTTTATTTAATTCATCACTTAATATAAAAATTGGTTGTTAAATATTATTTGTAACGTATTTCGAAATAATTAGCTTATAAATGCTAATAATCATTGCAAACATCAAACGTTGTAAATTTTGTAATTGTATTAAATTCTTGAATAAGCTTGAGCTTACGTTTTCCGTTAATACCGTATTTATTAATTCTATATATTAATCTTTTGTGTTTAAACTTTAAATACTTTGTCGTTTTTATTGACTATAATAACGATTTATATTTTGTTAAAAGTTAACACAGTTAGTAATACGTACAATACCTTATTTCTTATTATATTTAATTAAACATATAATTAACAAAAAATATTATAAGAAAAATGAAAAATAAAAATGGATAGATTATTCTGAACGCGACATTCAATGAGTTACCGAATACTCGTTTTGTTTTAAAACACGGTTGTGGTGACTGTTTAAGTGGAACTGTTAATTCAATCTCTTCGCTCAAATGCGATGATTCTGTGACTAATTTGTCGTTTGTTCTTTCATATTCAATTATTAATTCGAGTAATGATGTCACTAAAAATAATGTACAAACCAAATCCCATAAATTAATTGCTGTAAGATTTGAAACGATTGGAAGTTTTGTTTTGAAACTTATTGTTAGCGCAATAAACGATAAAATAGCGGCAAAAGTGATAAAAATTCTTGCATTAATTGCTGATATAGCGATAAAACAGTTGATATATGATAGAAAAACGATGATAATTGATGGTATGAAGAATGTGGATAAATAAAACGATTTGTCGCGTGCGAACATTAGAATAGCACTCAAACAACTGTATTCTGTTCTCCAGCTCTGGTTTTGGTCACAATATCCAGTTATATTCTCAACTATATATGCGTTTGTGGAGAATAAAGATTTTGATGATTGTATGGATGAATTTGTTGACCACTTTAGTTCTAACTGATACCTTTCGTGCGATACTGTATCCAAAAAAATATCAAAAAATTCATTAATTTTTTGTGTGTGATTGGAGTTGTTATTTATGTTAAATATAAATAACTCGCATTAATCAAAATTGATTCAAACTCACTATATTTGCTTTCAATTCCGAAAAAACATTTAAGATTATCAAATGGAAATCTGTTGAGATTTGCTGAACACAGAAGTTTCATATCGCGCCTATAAATCAAAATTATTATTAAACTAATTAAAAATAATTAAACTAATTTATTATAACCTCGTTGTGAACTCAACATTTCCATTAGAAAATATTTTCATTGCAATAACGTCGTAAGAATTGGATATTTGTCCAGCTTTTATGAAATAAATCTCTGGAATCCAGACATTGTTGATGTGCAACAATGCATTTAAATATTTATGTCTTGCTCCGTCTTCGTAACTCAATCTGTGATCATTCCACGTAAGATGCATTAAAAATTCAATTTCATACATAAAACTGGATTCGTCTGGTGATGATAACGTTAACAAATGTATGCTCACATTAACCATTGTATGTGCTAATATAAATCAAATTTCATATCAAATTTTATTTTATTAAGTATTCTCAAAAATTCTACAGAAATATAGGTTTATTTTACAGTAAAAGTTTAATATTTTAAATAAACAATTTCATTTTAAATTCATTGTTTAAACATTTTGCCAAACTATGAAAGTTTTATTTTCAGCAATAGCGGCAATATTGTAGAATATCAGAAATATAATGCATATAATGATTTTTAATTAAATAAAACTAATCCTTATTTCAAACGAGTAAAAATAATCTAAAGTAAAAATACGAAAAAACCTTTGTAAATATGTTTGATTGCAAATATAACTTAACATAACGAAAACTAACGAAAACTACCGAACAAAATAAATACACAGAACAAATAAATAAAAATAAACCGACCTAACCATACATTATGCAAAAAAAATAATAGTTTAATATAATTAATATTAAACAGTAATAAGAATTAGAGATCGAAATTGACAGAAATATTTGCTCCAACTCCAACCAACTCCATTAAGAAATCACACCAACTCCACAACAACTCCAACAAAAATTATAAAACTGACTCCAACTCCAGTCCA
>JAQGAW010000050.1:0-51622 GCA_034698025.1 Phthiracarus crinitus
AGCCTATCTCTAGTTCTAACCTGTCAGCCTAGAGCCTACTGCGTAGGCTTAGGCTGAGCCTAAATTCTCATCTCTAATCAATAGCAGTCAAGATTGTCAACAAAATCTTACCGTAACTAAAATGTTTTTCAGAGTTTAATTTCTTTTTCAAAAAGTATAGTTTTCTAAGTATAAGCTAAAAACAATTCATATTTCATGTTACAATAGGATAAATTATTCATTTGATTTCAACTAAATTCAGTAATCAAACAAAAATGTAGATAAACAGTTTTATAGAAACTGGCTTTGATTTAAAATGTTTACAAAGTATAATCACTGATAGAAATTAATTCCACCGAAATTTTTGAAAATATTTACAACAATCTCGATTTAAGCATAAGAAAGTTTTCTTTTCGATTCGATTGGAATATAATTGAATTACTATTCTGACTACAGTTTGAATTTTTGAAAAAAATTTACTCGATCTCCAATAAGCATTCACTCTAACAGTAGTGTTACTCCACACCACTCCATAGAAAATCTTTAAAATTATTCCAACTCTAGTCCAACTCCATTCAACTTTGTATTCTGAACTCCAACTCCAATTAGCTCCATTCCAACTACAACATCATTTATTATCATTTGAATTGTGGAAATTTTTTGAATTTTTTTACTCCAGCCTCCACTCCTTTCCAAATCAATTTTTTAGTTACAACTAACTTAAATACTTTTAAGCATATTTACTCAATTCCAACTCCACTCCAACTCCATTCCATGGAATGGAGTCGTAGTTACAATTTCAAACTCTAATTATTACACGCAAACACAATCACTAAAACAATTATAACTCCAATTTGCTAAATAATGATCATTAAGAACTAATGAGTAAAGCAAATAAGATCACGAATTTCAAACTTTCAAAGTTTAGTCGAAGTTTTTCGTTAAACAATCTGTTAATTTCGTTTTCGTCTATTTTGTTGTAAAAAATTTAAAAATTTAGTTTAAAAAAGTTTAGCATTAATGTAATTCAAATATTTAGCTAAAGATCTATTTTGTGATTCAGTTTTAAAAATATGTTAATTTGATGGTATCGTAGATTTTACAGTTTATCGCGAATATTACGAAAATTGTATATTAAGTGATTTGAAATCACAGTTAGAAAAACTTTTTATATAATACTATTTCTAGTTTATAATTTAGAATTTAAAAAAAACTAAAGGTAAGTGTAAGCGTTTTAAAGAAAAAAGTATTGCAAATCAGTGTTTTAGAGATAACACATGCTTTAGTGATACGGAAAGTGAAACAGAGAAACTGTGGTTCACAACACACAGAGAGAGCGGAGTGGAGTGAAGTGCACATAACATAACAGTGCTGAGCAGAGCACACCTAAAACGTACGAAATTAGTGTGTCACTGAAATTCGCATAACATTATATGAGATAGCAATAGCATATAACAGTTCGTACAGTTTCATACAGTTTCGTACAATGACGTAACCCGTCAACGAAAAATGGCCGACTGTTCGCGGTGTTCAAATGAACGCCGATTTGTTAGGAAAGAATTACAGCGATGGGCCAAAAATGTATTACTTCTCGTTGGTATGTATTACTTTAATATCATTTCCTAAACTTTTTACTATATTCTATTATTTGCTTTATTAATATATAATTATCATAAATAATTAATAATTTTTAGGTATTTGGTATTTAATATATAATAATAAGTGTTATATAAAAAATTTCTAATTTCCTTGTCTTCACATAACACTAACATATACTCTCATTCAATAAAAAAACTTTGTACGTAAAAACAGTTAACTGTTACGCAGCTATTATTGCGTATAGAATAGCGCAATAATAGCGTACGAGTTGTGTTGTCAGTTAATGGGTTTTGTCAACTTCTTATCGCACGTAAAAATTGTTTTGAGACTCACTGCTTATTGCTATTTAGCGCTCAGATTGGTTCCCATCAAAATTAGGCCATTTTAGTATGCAATCTCTACGTTATGCCTGTTATATGCAATCCGCTATGTTTTACGTGAATGCCATTAATGGTCCCACTAATACTAATAGCAATTTTATTTATCAAAACCAAATATTTCTCCAATCTATATGTAAACTTTTACCTTAAGATTCAATGTTTTGTTTTTTATTTTGGTTTATATGCAGTAAATTAGATAATTAAAGATCGAAAGTTGTTTAATAAAAATAGTAGTAATAGTAGTATAGCAGCATTGCGTTAATTAGGGAAAAATAAATGAGTGACTAAAAAGCAGTACACATTGATTTTCTTAAACTAAAAGGAGTATACGCGCTGTAATATTATATTTATATTACATATTATGTTAGTATTTATAACAAGGATAAAAAATTTAGTTGAAGATAAAAAACCTTCAAATTAGGTCGTGATTGTGGGCATAGCATAAAAGATTAAGCATATATGCCTGCGTTTTTTGAGTGTTCACTATAACACTATAAACACTGGCAAAGAATAAATCATATCAACTATAGTATAAATGATGGAAATAATTGGCACACAATCAGGACATTAAACACCGGACGAACGCATTTTGCCAAATAATTGAGTGCCTCTCCTATTCTCGTAATGCGCCTAAAAAATGCTTATTAGCTAAACATCACATTTTTATATTTGATATTTTAGTTAGTATTATATGTTTTTAGTTCGGGAAAGGAAGTTAACGTTCAAATTATAGAGTATTAATCAAATTAGATTTTCAAATAACGTTATTCGCGTTTCGTAACCAAAGATTATAACAGCGTTTATGAGTAATTCGTAGTTGTATTTACATTCGCAAAAAGTTACCACAAGTTTTGCATAACTAATTTGTTGAAATGATTTAAGTCTAAATGAATTATAAAATAGTCGTCTGTTGCACAGAATGCGTGAATTACTAATCAAATAAGTATGTACTGTTTGTTACCTTAGACTTAGAGTTGTACTGAACTGCACGTATAATTTGAATGATGAGTGACATATTTAATGGTTTGATAGAGAACGCGATTTCACTCTTTCTCCTCTTTTTTTCGTTGTTTCCTTTATATTTAGGTATGGAAAGAGTCGCTCAAGAATTAATGGGAAACAGAAAATGGAGAAAATTAATGACTCCATTGAATTCTCTGGAGCAGAGAGAACCAGAAGACTGGAGTCAACAAGAAACGTGTCATTTTTGTAATACGAAAACACAATCTCCTTTAGTAAGTTAATACTTTTGAACATTAGCCTCTGTTACGCATCGATTGTAACGTATTCCTAATTAACCATTTTATATGTGCAACTGTTTGAATAATGAGTCGATTTATTTCATATCAAATGTTCGTTTCTTTTCGCTAACTTTAAAACTAAATTTTCTGTTTGAACGTCAATTTTACAATAACTTGTTTTTCGCATTTCACTTTTAACTAAAAAGTTTCCAAACAATAACACTTTGACTTTTAGCTTAAGTTAAACTTTAATTCAAATTTAATTGTTGGTTAACAATGCAGGATTCAACGGATAATGTTGTCCCGCTTTGTGATGATTTATTAGATGATAACGTAACAAATACTAACACTCCAAACGGAGATAAATGCTCACTTTGTGCCGGTTTATTAACGCCGAACCCTGATTGCCAGTTATGTTCGAGTAAGTCAACTCATTCGCCAATAAATGATCAACCATTAGATCTCAGAATACATCAGAGACATAAAAGATCGGTCAACGCTGACAAACATTCCGAGAATGCCTCTGAATCACGTGATAATTGTTTGATTAAAGTACCACAACCGTCATCAACAACCAAAACTCCTAAGTATTTTCAATTTCTTTATTATTGTTTAATTAAGTTTATTAAAGTATTTTATTCGTTAAATCATTTATTGATCAGTAAACGGAATCGTTTGCCTACAAATAGCACGTGGAAACGTACTTACACTGAAGAGGAATTGCATGCAGCCTTAAGGGATATACAAAGTGGTAAATTAGGCACACGAAGAGCTGCGGTTATTTATGGCATTCCGCGATCCACTCTAAGGAACAAAGTATATAAATTAGCGCTCGATAGATCTAATGGTAAACGAAAATTGAACGCATCGGTGACGACAACAGCTGTTGCTCATAATAACGCCACATCAACATCGACATCGACATCAACGTCAACATCCACTTCACTTATCGCTTCATCCAATACGAAAAAAACGAATCGATCGGGAAATTCGAAGAATTACTCATTGAATACATTAGTGGATACAAGTTCGACATTAAACAATTCGAGCTCTACCTCAGCGAGCGAGTCGTTGAAGCAATTGTTGAAACAAGCGATAACGCAAAGAGCGAGTAATAGTAATACTACTGGCAGTGGCAATACTAGTAAAACAAAGTCGTCATCGTTGGCGTTGACGCCGTGTTCGTCGTCGTCGGCACAAATGAGTGTTTCATCTTCGACATCATTATTACCCGCATTTAATAATTTAACCGATTTGTACAATCACGAGGCCTTAGCCACAACCATCCAGATGTTATCAACAATAGATGGCGGTCAAGCATTATCATTAGCGCCATTATTTACCCAATTTTTGTTATCAAATATTTATCAGTTAGCTTTGGCAAAACATCATACGGGAGATAGTTTTGAAGACTTTAATAATTTGAGTTCTACGAGCTCTAACTCGTTATTACCTGATTTAATACGAAGACTGGCTGAGGATCAGTTAACCGCAGCCAATCAGTTATCAAATCGTGATATTAAAACTGAACCTGAAGAGGAGGAAAATGGTAATAGTAGTAACAACAATGTGATACTGAAAGTTCCGTCCTATAAGCCGAAGACGAGTTCGTCAGTGACATCGTCTGAACAGTGCAACAAACAACAGCATCATCAACAACAGGAGCAGCAGAATGTGACACAAAGTGATAATTGTGATGATCCTGTGAATAAGTGCACCACTTCTTCTAGTCAACAGGTGTCAGAAAGTGATGAGTCAACTGTTGAGAGTAAGAGTTTCTCTTTAAAAGAGATTATTGCGAAGAGTATTAGTCAACGTTTGTGTACAACCAGTGCAAAGAATTTCGATAAAGATATCAATAATGCTAATGTTGCCAATTCGGAGGATTCCAGTTCTGATGCGTTACCCAGCGATGACAACAAATATAGTGCGAGTGGTAATGGTAACGATAACGATGGCAATGATGGTGGCAATGATCCTAATGATGGCAATGACGCATCTGATGCGAAAAATAGTGGCAATATCAGCGACCACTCCAACCCTTCGACTCCTGAAAAGAGGAATCGCCCCAAAAGAGGCAGATATAGAAATTATAATAGAGATGATTTGGCCAAAGCTGTTCGTGCTGTACAACGAGGGGAAATGAGTGTTCATCGAGCAGGTTAGTCATCACATTATCATATCATTGTAATTATTAGTATATTATGTATTCATAAATTATATTATTAGTTAAGGAAATGAGTTAGATTTTTAAGCTTTGAAGCACTAATAATTTGAAATGCGATCTAATTTTCATATGATAAGTACAGTTACTGTTACTACTGTTAATACTGTAGTTCAATATAGTGTATTTAACTGCAGGAACTCTCTTTGGTGTGCCTCACTCTACTCTAGAATACAAAGTGAAAGAAAGGCATCTATTAAGGCCTAAGAAAAGACATCACGATTCTAATATAGTAACTAAAAAAGAAACAGTTAGTAAAATAAATGGGAACAATTCACAAGTGAACATGAATTCCAATTCCAATTCGACAAATTCCAATATTCGTGCGATTAATGGCACATCAAACGTATCATCGAGTGTGTCATCAGTGGCTAATAGCAGCAGTGGAGCGTTGAATGTGCCGCTTTGGCAGTCCAATGCGTTTCCCTTTTTTCCTGTAGATATTAATAATTCAACGAACAGTGCTAACTTTTTTGCCTCTAATATGATGCGAAAATTGCAAGAAAATGCTCGAATGAACGAAGAAGGGCTTAAGAATCAACACGAGAATAGTGAATACAGAGGATTACTATTGGAAAGTCTAATTAAATCTTCACTCGAAAATAAGTCGACCATCAAAAGGCGCAAATCAGAGACCACCGACAACAACGACAAAGAAGTGCTGAATACCTCTCTCGCTGTGCTTAAAGAAGTGTCATCTCTAGTAAAGAACGAAAAGTTGGATTGAAATGTGCGTCTGTTTGTGTTCAAGTGCCGCAAAAATCTTTACACATTAGTTTGTATTAATATAATATCAAATCAAACCCCAGAAAAATATAATATAATAACTTAAGATAGAATACAAAACAGGGTGCCTTTTTGCACGCAAACGATATATAAGTTTATTATATACGCTTTTACCCAAACAGCGATTTACAAACAGTCGCAAATGAGTCTAGTCTATTATAAACCAGTGTTTTTTAAATTTAAAAAAAGCTGTGATGCTCATGATTAAGTATGTTCGCGTTTTAAGTTTGGCTTTTGCTGCTCTGCTATATATGGAGTTGACAGGGTTGACATTACCTTGGCTTTCAATTTGATCCAATATTCAAATATTTTTCAATATAGAAAATAATTAATAAAAATAAGGACAAGGGCACAACTTTTCATTAAACAAAAACATCATAGTTTGTGTATCTGTGTCTTTAAACCATTTTTTAGAGAAATCTATGTATTAATATTATAGAAAAAAGTTAATATCAAAACAAAGTTGATTATCAAATTTTAAAAAATATTTTTGTACATTAATACAATTGATTCCAAAACTTCATTCCACTGACGATTAATTATAAAAAAAACTAATTGATGAATGACTTAATAGAGTGAAAAATTTATTATTACGACCAAAGCGTTTGTTTTGTTAGATGTTTAGTCAAATTGAAATGAGAAAACAAATCATTAGATTTAATATATATTATTATAATTATTATTATGTTATATACACTTTTTACCATTGTATAGTGCCATTGCTAGTGAGACATGTTATTATCTACTTTTTATTCAAAATTAAAATTTATTTAATTTAATATATTATCTTATATTATATATATAAATATAATTCGCAGCAAAAGTGTAACATCAAAGGCGTGTGCAATAGAGAACAGTGAATATTTGAACGTTGAAAATCGCTTTTTAACTTATTTGCAGAGTAAAACTGTTGAAATATTTAAATTTAGATTATTAGGTGCAATAGTAGTGAATTACATTTCGATTTATTCATATATATTTTTGATTTTGTTATTTTAAAAAGTATTATTTATTGTATGTATAATGAGAAATGTGGTATAAAAAATGATGTGGCATTCAAGTGACGATTGGTGTGCAGGCAAATCATCCCAAATATCTAATATTAATATTAATTGTACTTATGATTACAGACGAAAGAAATCATTATTAATATTATTTGTATAAAAAAATTGATATAAATTATAACATATCGCACAACAAAAATTTCATTTTCGAAACAAAAAAGATTGTAGTAGTATTTACACGACAAAAAAAACGATTATTATTATTAATTAATTGATTAATTATTATTAATGTTAAATCTTAAGATTGGTTATACATTTGTTTAATATATTCATCATTAATCGAAAGAAACAATGTATTATTTTAACTGTAAAATTACATTGTGTGTGTAATCCCCACTATTATTTCTCCCTATATTTTTTCTTTGTATACATTACCTATTAATTATTATTACTATTATTATTATTTCGTTTTTAAGAAAAAATTTTATTTTTATCTCTATTGACAGAGTTATTTGAATCATGTTTTTATTTTCAAAGCAATCCTATGTTTGCATTCCATTTTTTTGAGAGAAGAAAAAATAATTACACTCAATTTTAGAAATCATTTTTTATTGCTTTATTGATACATTTTACACGAGTATATAAATATATATATAATATAAATATATCTAAATGTTATCAAATATTTTTTAAAATGACTAATTTTTAAGTTTTACGCCTTAATATATTTTAGTTAAAGCCTTGTAATCATATTTAATTAAAATGATTCGAAATATCAGAAAAACGAAAAATTGTCATTTATTTTCTTGTTCTGTTTGAACATGTCTTCGCCTGTTAATCGTGACCCAAATTAGGTGTGAGAATTTCTAATTACATTAGCATTGAATCGACAAAAAACGAGTAAAAAACTAGTATTGCTATTAACTTTCATTAAATTTGTTTCGTAATGTTTCACTGCTGTGTTATATTGTAAATGGGTTTTTATTTTTAAAAATTACCAAATTTTAAGATCGAACCGTTAAAAAAATGCAATAATGTTATTGGCTGTCGGACCCCATAAAATTTAAACAATGACCAGCACTCAAATTTAATAAGTTAACGCAAAAGATTAAAATTTAACAGAATATAAAATTTTTGGTTCCAATATCCACATTCTAAAAAGTAAAAAAATATTTAAATTTTTAAGCGAAAGAATTACTTAAAACAAACATATATATAGTTACGGTCGCAAAGCTCTAATGGTAACGTATGATAATTTTATCAATAATGGTTCACAGAAAGTTGTCATTTAATGAGAATAGTTAGCGACAGCAAAATATAGTATATATTGACCTAAATTTTAATGCACTAAAGTAAGATTTTTTTTATTTACCTAAGATTTACTTATAATTTGGGATCATATTTCAACTGTTATCATATTATTTCAAATTTTCCCATCATTTCTGCCAATCCATCTGTAATCTCATTCTTAAGTATAGTATATCAATCATTTTTGATTTGTTCAAACCTATATCTACTCTCTATTCCAATAATTTCACGCAAACATTGTAATATTAGATTAAACATAACCAAAATCAAAGTTAAAAAGTTAACAAAATTTTGATTAAAAAACTTTGGATAGCATTTAAATCAGTGACATCTTGTGTCTAAAATCTGGTGAAATAATATTTTTATGTTAAGCATGTGTTCATAAGTTTGTTTCGATTACAGCATTAAAGTAAAAATTATCATTTCTATTATTGAATCATGTCTTTATTGGGCAATGTTTGCCGAAATCGAAATTATTTGCGTAAATATGTAAGACTTAATCGGATTTGTGGCAAATATTGTTCAACAAGTGTTGCGATTAACGACAACTCTCAACCTATTACTATAAAAATACCAAAACGAATTGAAAGGTAATGTAAATTAAATGATGATATTAATTGATTGTTTAAATGCGATGTCTATTATTAAAACAGGGGTCCAACAGATATTCTCCAGGCTTTGGCTGACACTGTGTCTAAAGTGAGCATTTATTACCATTTATTAATGTTGTTATTATGAATACATTTCAATTTTTGTTATTAAAATTTATTTCCGAAATATATTTATGATAATTAATCATTTAAACAATTTTTTTGAACAAAATTTTTCAATTGTAAATTTGTATTCAAGTTTATTAATGTTAATAATTAATTGAATTAAGGATTACACAGCGCCTCACTATCGATACCATGACGACCCGTTTTTAACACCAGTCGGAACTCACAACAAAGTAATGCCTATTATATCAATTATCAATAATTTCTATGTATTGATTTATTTGTAACGATTATAAAACGCTGTGATTTGTTTCGATAGCGAACGTTCGCATTTTCGTATGATTCCGGTCGAAGAGCTGCCAGATATTTCTTAGATACTTATCCGGAATTGTTTCATCGCGACGAAGCCGAACCGAAAATTGAAGCATTCACTTATCCCGACGCGTTCGACGAAAATACTGTGGTCGACGAAACTGATCTCAAAAAATGTATTATTCGTTCCGAAGTTTCAAACGCGATCATTGTTTATGACAATCTTAAACGGAATAACATTAATATTAGTAGCGATACGCTGCAAGAATTGCTCGAATTAACGTGTTTCTATAACAGCACTGACCCATTAAGTGAAGAGTATTTAAATGAAAAATGGTTTAGCAATTATTTGTCAGACCACAAAAAAATGTGGAAAGAACACGCGTTTGCCGAACAGCTATTTAATTCAATTGAGGAAAAAACGAGCCAAACTTATTGTGCACTAATCATGGGTATGGCTAAGTATAATCACGCGGAAAGGGCTTATAATTACTATCAAATGATGCGCGAGAAAAACTTGATATGCAATGTTGAGACTTATAACTCTCTGATACGTGTTGTTTCTTATTTGCGCGATTCATTCGAAACTCGTTGGGAATTAATCGATGAATTGCTCAGAAGTATGATGAATGACCAAATTAAGCCAAACTTGGGAACTTTGAACTATGTTTTGGAACAATTAGTAAAAATTAGTCCGTGGAAACAGACGAGACCTTTAGCCAGACGTACTTTAGTCGAAATGGTTAAAATCTTAGGCATTACTCCGAGTTTGGCCACTTATAAGCATCTTTTAAATATATTTTATAAAGATAAAGGTCAAGTAAACACTTTACTATACGAAATAATGGATGAAATTGAAGATCAAGAGTTTGAACCGAGAGATGTTAAAGATATAATATTTTTCGTGACTGCTATGGACATCTGTTGCAATATTGTCGGTGACGTTCAACTCGCGTACAGAGTTCACAATCTTCTTTCGAAAGGAAAAAATGATCAATTTATTACATTATTCGTTCACGAAAATTCATATTATAATAATCTGTTCCAACTGTTGTGTTTCGCGGAGAATGTGGACAAATTGATGGAGTTTTACAACAAATATGTTCCTAATGTGTACACACCTAATCCTGCGCTTTGCGTTAATGTTCTCGAATCGATTGAATTAAACGACGCATTTCGTTATGTTCTTGATGTTTGGAGCAATATATCGTTGAATCAATTGTACGACAGTCAACAACTATTCAATAAATTGGTTAATGTTATGTCAAAAACAAAGTTTATCGATGATTTGCAGAAACAATTTGTTAAGATAGCAACTGTTATGTTGGAAAGGGGTCTCGAGATGATGCGAAAAAGTACACCACATTTTGACTTAACTGGTGAAATGCTCTCCAGTTTTATTACTATTTTTCTAAATGGTGATGAAATTCGTAAGGCTTACGAAGTAATTATGATATTAGATAAGCAAAGGTTCAGAATAATTGGATATCCAGACGCAGAATCAGTAACAATGTTTTGCAAACATGCGATCGACGCCAAGGAATACGACTACGCTTTACACGCAATTCGTTATAGCAATTCAATTGATATGAATGAAATCGGAAAGTTTGCGCTCAATTATTGCGATACTATTAATTTAGATGAAAAAATCAAAGATAAATTTGCGCATATAAATGCTTTCAATATAACGAAAGAAACAATGAAAAGTTCAGCAGATGATGGATCGGATTTGCAAATCGAAACCGAAGATTTAGATGAAGAATCTAATGAATCAAATGAACGCAATGAGACATAAATATAAACGGTTTAATTAATTAGATTATAAACTTATAATTAGCAAAATTTAAAGCATAAAAAACCATTGAAAAAATTTGAATTAACGTTATATTCAATATTTTGCTGAGAATTTACTGAAATATTGTTAGTTTGATCCGCCATTGGTCTCACTTTGTTTGATTTTTTCAAAACTATGTTTTTATCCGACATCGCCGAACATAATGTTTTTAATTTAGTGACTGATACTAAGTTTATATTTGTTGAGTGATTGGTTTGGGATTGAATCCAATTCGAAAATATTTCGATATCTTTTTCGAACTGTTTCACTCCTGATGGCGAAAATTTTAGTTTTGTATTCGTGTACACATTATCGAGAAGTGCTTTCGCGAATTCTTCGATTAAGTTTGATGATAACTCGATGCCATCCACAGAATGGTATTTCAGTATCACTAACATCGATGGTTCCAATAATATAGATATGAGTTTTACCATCCAATTAGATTCAACCGACACTATCTCTATTAATAATTTTTAATAATTAATAAGAATCTGATATTTTTTATTTGCATTAAAACATAACAATAATTTTTATGACTTCATTATTTAAATTGAATTAAAGAGTAATTATGATATACGATAAATTTTTAGTCACTTATTTGAGAAACTTTATGTTAAGATAATAAATTCAGTAAATATAAATTCATTACTGTTTTTATAGTGATTCCATGGAATGCTTCTTGAAAACGACTGGTAACTTGTGTGATACAAATGATTTTTCAGTTTTACGATCGCATTGAATTTAATCGATTGTAAATTTTTGATGTAAACGTTTGACCATTTTGTGTTTAGCAATGAAATCAATTCGTATATATTCTGAAACATAGTTAATTCATAACCTTTTAATATCATATATTAACAGTTATGAACATAAAAAAAATGTTTTTAAGCAAAATTGATTAAATTCATGAAAATCCAAATTAAAAGGATTCTTGATTTTATCCATTAACTATAAGTAATGATTAATCTAACTGTGATTTAAAATTTATTGCATGAATTGATCGAAACTTACATTCACATCTAAAACTGAAACAGCGATAAAAGCTGGAAGCAAATGGGATTCGAGTTCGAATGTTTGTCGCCATTCGATCCAACATATAACTATATTAATAGAGTGTCTCAATAAGCAATCGAATAACATTTCCCAGTTATTATTGGCAGCGTTCGAACATCTTTTCATTTTCATTGCTATTAATGGATCCAAAGTAAGAATAGCGTCGATGCCTATTGTAGTTCCGATTATATTCTTATCGTTATTAATATTAATGAATAAATTTTGTTTTTCCATTTGTCGCACAACTTTCATATAATCTTTAATATAATTTTAATTTATAAGAAAAAGAATTTTCAAAAAATTTTAACTTATTATAAGCTTATATTACTTTCACTCCATTTTTGAAGAGATATGTGCCTTAAAAACTTATGTTGAATAATATCCAACGAATAAATCGCTTCGTGCGTCAGTTCCTCTTCGCAGAAACACTGCTCGAAAAGTTTATTAATAACCGCAGCGTTTGATTGATTATACAAAACGCAATTCGAAATCGATTTACCGAAAGCTGGATTAGCGAAACATAAACCGCTTTCTATTTGTCTCACTAAATCAGACCAAAACGTTTGCCAAAATGATTGGTCGTATTGTTGTGACAGACGTTGCTGTTCGTCAATCGAATCGTCGACTATAAACCATTTGGTTCGACCCCAACTAGTTTTTGTCTGTTTGTCGATTGAATTTTCCTGATGACCGAATATTAACTTAAGCAAAATTCGTTGATTTTCCTGCACTAACATATTAATTATGCAAATTAAATCGTTGTGCGAGTTTGGGATTAGCAGTCTATTCGATGTGGAACTCGAAGATGCGCTGTAATAATCGGATGTTATTTCCTCCTCTTTTGATTGATTGTTGGATGTGTTGCATAATGTATAGCTATTGGTTTTTAAAGGTAAATCCATATTTTTGGACACTTCGTTGTGAATAAAGTATAGAAGTTTGTTCGATGCAAGTTTTGATTGATGTGCGGCCATATCTTTCAGTAGATTTAGTGAATCGAATTGTTTGCTCGAAAACAATTTGTTAAAACTCTGACATGCTTTGCATATATTGGAGATGCACTCGAATGGTAGTGAATCGATAAGGAAACACATGATCGCGATATCAGTTTGCAGTATCACTCGTACCCAATATATAGCGCTTAATCGCAAATAGTTTAACTCTTTAACCGCTTTTTTGGTAATTAAATCAATGCTATAATCTTTTGGAAAGATATGCGTGACATTCATTAGTCGATCGGCATTAGTAGTGACGTTCCACGTGTTAATTTTCGCGTCGATTTCTTCGGCTAACATTTTCCTGTTTCCAGAACTTTTCACAAAACTTTCAAACACTAGATTTTTTTGTGACTCGTTATCAACTCGTTTGATAACCGATAATTTACTATTTTCTTGGTTCGAAAGCGCTATTAAATCCTGTATCAATATATTAGCGTTACGTATATGAATCAAACAGTGATCTTTAATGGTTAATTTGCATTTGATTTTTAGCAAACTTTGCAGTTCGGACTTCTTCTTCCAAAGATAGAGTATATCCTCTTCCGAATAAGCAGTGAGTGAACCACTAATTTCTAATTTGCTGATAGTTTCTAACATATGAGCGCCATTTAATAATGTCTTGTGATCGCCGAAGATCTCCACAGAATCTTCTTTAAGTTTCATCGGTTCTATTCTATTATTATTCGGTTCTGTTTCGCTAAATCCAGTTTGTTGTATAGTTGTCTCATTTGCCTGAATTGGTCTCAATTTCATTTTTGTTGTATTCGTTGGTTTAGTTTTAAGCGAAATATTTTCATTTACAGCGCGTTTAATACTGTTCACACTAACCCTTCTCTTTAATGAATCCAACTTAATATTGCCTGACTTTATTCTTCTGGACTGCGATCCAACACTATTTTGATTTTCGCTGCACATTTCGCTATACACATACACACCAATTAATTTTTTGTTCTAAACTAAGCTATGATTTATATTTTAAAACTTATTGATAATGAGACGGAAATCTAAAATACCATAAACTAAATACAATTTTTTTTGTTGTGTTCAATTGTTATGAATTGTTGCCATTGGATACTGAATTAATTAAAACAATTATTTATTTAAAAGAAATCATTTTTCTTAGAAGATTATTGCAAAACTAACATTACGTCTATTGCTTCAAATAATTGGATTTTAAATTAAATTATTAATCGCATTAAAGAAAATATCATTAATGCTGTCCATCATAACTTTTTAAATTTTCGAATCAATATTTTTGTTGAGTTTATTAAACATAAGCTAAATATCTCATCTTAAACTTGGAATAAATTTAATTATTAATGTATTAAAAATTATAAAGAATTAAGACTACGCCAGTGTTAACATTATTTTCTCTGTAAGTTTTCAAATAATTAAGAGTTTTATTGTATAAGAGTTTTTGTACCATACTTTTGCATATTTATTCGGAAACAGTATGTTATATAAATTTATTTTTAAGAATTATAAGACCGTTTTTAATAAATTTCTATTGGAATTATAATGCGAGTTCAAGAATTAACATAATAATATCATTAAAGAATTGATTTTCAAAAATTGAAGGATAAGAAATATAAAATATAAATTTTATAAAATATATTTAAACTAAAATAATGGTCAGTTATTAGTAAGGATGTGAAAAACCGGGACTAAAAAGTACCAAAAACTGGCGGGAAGTCGGGAAGTCGGGAAAATAAAAATTTGTTTTAAACGCAGTATTTTGATGTATTGTATTCACTTTTGAAACAAAATCAAACGATTTTAATTCCTTCAAAATCTAACAACTTTTCGAGAACACTATCATAAAACGTTTCTAAAAATATTTTTATAAAGTGAAAATTTTGTATTAATATTTGACTTTTCTATTTAAAAAAATTTTTGAATATTTGGCAAAATTTTCTATTTAAAAAAATGGTTAAAACGGGAAAAATATAGCAAATTTTCTTAAAAACGGGAGTTTATCGGGAGATTTCGTAAAAAACCTTATAAACGGGAAAATCGGGAAAATTAAATATATATAATTTTAATTAACAAAAGTTATTATTTTAATTAAAAGTATTTTCCCGAAGATTGTAAATTCTTTTTTAAAACGGGATTTACCCGCTAATTCACATCCTTAGTTATTAGCGCTCACTTAACCACATGTGGATATAAAATTTTGGGTTAAATTTTGACATTATTGTAAATACAAATACATTATAGTTTAATATAGCGATATGTCGTAAAGTGTTTGGTATACTATTAATTGCTATTCGATTTGTTCATACAAATTGTACGCATTCAACACCAAACCCATAATATATATATACATATGTAGATATTTTGTAATTAAACCGTTTATTCATTATTGTCATTCCAATTATAAACAATATAAGTGATTGTATTGTCAATATTACTGTAGAATATTCTCATACAATAACAAACATTAAAATATTTTAATTCGTTTCCGTTGTGACGGTTAACACAATTTTGTTGATTCCATTACCGTTTGATTATCGGTACTGTTTTCAAATCCATTAAACATTTGATTATGGTTTATGTATTATTTTATTGTTTGCAAAGTTACAGTATAACCGATACATTTATAAAAATACATAGATTTCATAATTATTGTATATAAATAATAGCTAATTGTTTTTTTGGTTTTATAATGGTTTTCTATATAAAACTTTAACCAAACCAAACCAAACCATGAGAAATATTAAGAATTGAAACCAATCCGAACCAAACCGTCAGCATCTTTAGTAAACTGTATTCACATTGTTGTCTGTCATATTGTTTTATTTCAAATTAAGTTATTTGAGTTTTAATTAAATAAATAATTCTAATTAAATCATAACAATATCATAAATTTAATTAATAAAACAATATTTTGTGTTTACATTTCATTTTAATAATTTATAAACAGCAGTATTAGTAAAAATACGTAAATAAACGTACGAACTGTAATGTAGTTTGAAGTGATAAGTGTTTGATATATAAACGAATACATATGTTTAAGTTTATATCGTTATGAGGTTTGAACGTAACTCGTGAAAGCGCGTCACGTCTCAAACTTTTGCAAACTTAAACTCATATTTATATAATACTTGAAGGATTACGATCATATTTTTTGAAATAATTAAATTATATTATGAATTAGATTAGTACCACCCGTTTATGTATTATTTTACAATTATTTTATGCATTACATCGAAAATGAATGTTTAACTTATAACCATATAATTTTTGGATGATTGTTACTCATAGTTAGACAATTAAATGAATAACATTAATAAATCACTCAAATAGCACTTATATAATTAGCATTTTTATAATTTTAAAATATAATCAAATTTTCCAAAATTGTAACCATTTTCTAAACTTGAAATTTATTGAGATTTTCAAATCGTTTAAAATCACTTGTTATGAACTTTCAATGGTAATGAGAATTCTTGTGATTACTAAACTCATGCAATAATTTCAAATATAACAACGATAACAATCTTTGATATTAAAAGGAAATGAAATACTTATATATTTCATATTTCAGTTTTGTTTATATAAAAAATGGATGAGAAAAAACTTAATTGTAAGCAATAGAAATACATAAGAGCTATAAAACGTGTTTTGTGCGTTTCGGGACCCGTTAGCGATCACATTATACAGTATAAACTTATTTTAAGACACCTAAAATTATCATTGTTTAATACTGTCTACAGTATAATTCCAGTTCTAATAGCAATTTCTATAATATAGAATCTATTCTAACGAATAAGACAAACGTCATTATTCACGAATGTATTCATCAGTTATTTACGAACCAAAGCGGATATTCTAATTCTAAACATTTAGAAAATCCGCAAATACTATAAAGCAATGAATTAACTCTATATTTCATTCATTGTCAGATTTAAATAAATTTAATTTATTCATAAAATATGCGTTCAAACTGCTTAAATCTAGTTGTGTTTGTAATAAGTGGTGTATTACGTGATAGTTTATTACATTGGATGAACTTGAATGTTATCTTCTATTTAAACGCATAAAAGCTAAGCTTATTTATCAGTACAGATAATGAATTGCGATTAACCATTAAATAAGCATTGTTTGATAAGCTTATGTTGTTTGTCACGACACCCTTTCGCTTAATCTTACTCTACGTTTCACTAAATCTAAAACATTACTTATTTTATTGAATCAACTGAAATATACTTTAGAAAATATTTGCATAGTTTTATATTTTAAACTTAATCTGTAAGTAATCGCGTATTGAGTGTGTGTCTGTAAACGAGACATACGTTATGTTTACAATTTTAAAACAGTATTGTTTAAATAAATGTGGATTTTTAATCCGATTCGGTATGAATTTTGCAGCATTTCTTGGATATATTGGCGCCAATTCTCAGCAACAGAACAACGAGAACGTGTATTATGAACTTGATTTGAATAGATTGGGCGCTCGTAAGTGTTGTCGAATAGACCATGTGTTACGAATAATATTTTATTTATTATTAGAGAATCAAAATCATAGCATTTCACACAACTTTTAATTTCATAAGTTAGAGACGTTTAAATTTATTTGCGTTAGAAATAAGTAAAATGAAGCGTTTTTAACTCCATTTATAAATGCTATTTTTTCTACTTTTAATAATTTAATGCCATAAATGCTATTTTTAGTAATTTAATGCAATTTTAGCTGAAACCGATTAAATTATCGATTAAATTACCCTTCTCCCAATTTTTTTCAATACTATCGAAAAGCAGAATATTTAAAAATTTTTAAATTTCTTAATTTCTTAATAAAAGTTAGATTCAGAAAAAATGTCAATACCTTATGTTGAAAAAATGACTATTTTTTAAAAATTCGATTCTATATAGACGTCTAATTTGTATTGTCGTTATTAAGGCTAGTGATTTTGTGGAAAATAAGGTATTTTTTCTTAAATTTTATAACCGGGAGATTAATATGATAACATATATTAAAGATAACAATTTAATTTATTTTCCCGGTTTTCCCAGGGTTTGGAAGTTTTGAAAATATTCCCAAATATTCATATAATCTGGAAAATGGTTCCGTTTTATAAATACTGAAAATCGATGTAAAAGAATAAAATTAGGGCATCAATAGAATCAATATTAAAATGCAAATAAAATTAACAATTTTAATTTATTTATTTACGCCCAAAATTTTTGATTAAATTTATGTTTTAACCATAGAAAGTGGAAAAGTTTAGAAATTTCCCTAAAAATGTGTTTAAATATTCTTCGAATTTTATTATTAATCATTATTAATATAAGACTGGGCATAAGATTGCTAACTTATAGACATACTGACTGACATTTTTTGGCAAAAACATATGCTCGACTTTTTGTTCGGAAATGAGCTAAAATGCCTTAATAATATACGATTATGAAGATATCAATGCGTTGTCTATTTTCATGAAACGGGTCATTCATTAAATACCTTTTATTTAGCAATGTTTATGTAAGCGTCTTATTTACCGTTAGAACTTTGATATGCAAATTTTTTAATCGCTATAACATCGCAAAGATTTATAACTATTTTATCTAGACTTCATTTATCTTATATACCGTGATTTCCCAATTATTTATGCATGAATAGGTTTAATCCTACCTGAATTAAAGAAAAATTCACGAAAACATTATATATTATCAAATTCGACATTAATTAATCTACAAATTGATAGTATATTAAAAAAAACTGCTAAAAAACAATTTTCAAACCTAAATAATTAGACAATTACTGGTAGTTATTTTTACAAAATTTTATGCCAAAAAACAAAAATATTAGAACATTGATTGATAGGTAACAAAAATTTTAATTTGACGACAATTGTATTAAATCCTTTTTAATGAATTAATACAATTACTGTATTGATAATGCGATTAAAATTGTAAAACATGGTATTATTAGTTGGTTAGTGTAAGTGACACATACTGTTTTGAAACCACATGTGTGTTGCATTACATGTGTTGAATATGAAATCATTTTATTAAACAGTATAATAAAAAGTATTGATGTACAGTATTCTCTCGTATAGATAACATAACGGCATGTTTGATATACAGTATGATATAATATTACGTTGAGTTGTGTTTAGTGATCGTTATATCCTTGAATGCGTTCAAACCATATTAATTGGTTAATAATAAGTGATGCATACGTTATTTATTAATACAGGAATTAAACATCAAAAATGATGGAAACGGACGCTGAAGTGAGCGTTGACTACGAATCGCTTCCAAACACGTACTCTGTGTCCACACATATGATGGCTGGCGCTGCGGCTGGTATTATGGAGCACGTGGTCATGTATCCCATCGATTCTGTTAAAGTATGTCAAACTATACAAACATGTCATACAAATAGACGTTAACCATAAGATGTATATTGAATATGTAGACACGAATGCAAAGTTTGCGTCCGAATCCTAATGCGTTGTATCGTTCCGTATACGACGGACTTTTCAAAATGATGGCCAATGAAGGCATGCTTCGGCCAATGCGTGGCATGTCTGCAGTCATCTGTGGCGCAGGACCAGCACACGCGTTATACTTCTCGTGTTACGAAAAAATGAAGAGAGTGTTGAGCGGTACACAACACGGCGCACACAATCCATTAGCTCAGGGTATATCACAATCAATGATAACTGGTATTTCAATAAGTGATATCTAATTGATGAATGAATAGGTGGCGCCGGATGTTTAGCTACACTATTACACGACGCTGTGATGAATCCGGCAGAAGTGGTCAAACAACGAATGCAAGTTTATAACAGTCCGTATAGGAATGGTTTTAATTGTATAGTAGACGTGTGGAGAAAGGAAGGCATTCGAGCTTTTTATCGCAGTTATACCACGCAATTAAGTATGAATGTTCCCACAAGTAGTTTACATTTTGTTATGTACGAGTTTATGCAAGAGTTTACGAACAGTGAACGCAATTACAGTCCGAGAGCTCACATGATATCGGGTGCTATTGCTGGAGGTGTTGCTTCAGCGGTTACTACTCCTCTTGATGTGTGTAAGACATTACTTAATACGCAAGAGAAACAAGCTTTAAAGTCATCAAAACAGTTACAAATAACCGGTTTATTGCACGCCGCACAGACTATTTACAAGTGTTGCGGACCAAAGGGATACTTTCAGGGACTTCAGGCCAGAGTCATGTACTCAATGCCCGCCACAGCCATATCTTGGTCTGTGTATGAATTTTTCAAATACATTATTAACAATAGGAATCAAAGACATTACATTGAAACACATTCGTCGCATCAAATACCGATTATGAAGAATAGAACTGATTTAGTAGTTCCTGCTGTGATCGCTACCAACTGCTCAGATAATGATAATCTTCTAAATGGTTGACAATTGTGTTAATTATAATTAATATTAACTTAAATCATTATATATTTTTCGTCATTAATTAATTGAAATTTAATGTTAAAACTTTTTAAAAGTATAAAAATTTTAGTTTTGATTGTTTAAATTATTATATTATTGATTTATAAGTTACTAAAATAAAGCTTAGAATGATTATATTAATTTTAAATCATAACTTAAAATACTGCTGTGTATTAAAGATAATCATTTTCCTCGATTAAAATTGTTTAATGTATAATTTAGTTCCCAATAATTTGCTTTTTTTGTATTTATTTTTAAAAAATTGTTGATATTTGTTGACTTTTGTTTTGTTAACTTTTTTGTTTACATTAGCAATAAATTAAATTAAAAAAGATTAGAACCGGTTTATGCTCCAGGTTTAAGATAAACGCCATTTTTCGAATTAGTTATAATCAGAATCAGAATATTTTGTTAAACTCAATATCTTGTAACCAAAATTTTAAATGCTTTTGGAAACAAAATTGTTAGTTAATTATGAAAAACATAAAATTTTATTCTCTTGAGATATACGTAAATCGCAATATAAAAGAGAAAATTTGCAAATTTATCCGCACTCCAGACCGTTGAAGTCTTGTTAAAATCTTAAAAAAGTTTCGTTACATATATTTTTGATTACAATTTACAAAATGTAATTTAAAACATTTATTTCTGTATATAAGTTACTGTAAATATTAATTTAAGTAAATACTTAAGTGTGGCGATTGTCAATTATTATAATAAGGTTTTTTTTATAAATGTTTGAATTTAAATTGCTGTTAATGTGATATGAAATAACATTTGGAGTGTTTTTTAAAAAATAAGAGAAAATTGAAAGACTAATCTAGAATGAAAATAAAATATTATGAAATGAGTAGACTCGCTAACAGAGCTTCGATTGTTTGGTCAGTTCGAACCTTAAATTAAAAATGTCTGAACAGTTCGAGCGTTTTGTAAATAAACAAAATATTTATTTAGTATGCTCAATAATAGACTAGAAAACGGGTCCCCGATTTGTCAGGCCCCGACAATACTCCTCGATCAGGACCGGGTTCGGGCCTAATAATAAAATATTCAGGCAGGGTCGGGCTTTGAAAATTCTTTAATCTTTATGGAATATTCGCTTTTTATATATTTTAGAAATCGAAAAAAATATATAATGTAAGTTTTCGTTTAATTATTGTTAAATTGATATAATTAGATGACTAAAGCTCAAACAAAACCTGTTAAAGTGTAGAATCAATCGTTTTAAGGTCATATTGCCAAGATTTTTAAATAAAACAATTTTTTACGTAATTTATTGAATTGGGCCTGATCGGGCCCGGGCCGGGCCCAACTTAAAACTTTCGGGCTTCTGTCGGGCTGGGACCTGAAAATTTTAACGATTTACGACTCTATTCAATAAAAAAGATATACTATGCAGATATAATAATTTATTTGTAACAGAAAATAAACTTAGTTTATTTGTATTAACGACAGAATATAAGATATTAAATAATTTAAGTTTTATTAATATGATATCTGTCGGGATCCCTGCTGACCACCACAATTTTTATCCGCATTTTAATATTTCAATCTTCCAAAATAATAAAGCCCGAGCTTGATTTCAACTTTTCAGGGTCTAAGTTGGGCTCGGACTGAAAAATTTGAGAAATTAGACACTCTAGTAGTCTAACCAATAAAGAGAAACTCGTTTCTCTCGTAATGGCATATCACTATTGAATCAGTTTTACTGTATTGCAGTAAAAATACGTTTACTATTACGTTATCGAAACACATCACTTTGAAGTAAATGTGTTTGTGACGTATGTGTATGTATGTATGTAAGTGGTGTGTGTTGTATGTGTGCTTTAATCTATTAGTAGTGAATTGAAGTTATTAATTAGTGAATAGTTGAATATCACTGTTATCGTACCATAATTACAATCAACTATTGATTAGTGATGTACAGAATATCAAAACCTATTTTTAATTTAAACGATTTAACGAAAAAATTGATATTAATGCCAATCAATCCGTCGATTCATATGAATAGACAATTCGTTACACCAATTCATATTAAATTATGTAAATTTTGTTTAAATCGTGCGTTAATCGCACGTAATTATGGATTTCAATCAAATCAGTTGCGAACCGTTTCGTCGCAAACATTTAATCACCAAAACATTAGTCCGAAAACTTCAAAACGTGTTAAACACTTCAAAACTAATTATAGTTTAGATTTCAATATTAATAATAATCAATTATTAATTAATCGATTGTTTCCGATAAATGCATGTCTTAGTAATAAATTATTCGATCAAAATCACCGGTATTTGCACACAACTAGAATCGTTTTCGAGAAGGATTCGTCGAAAGTCGAACAAACAGTAAAAGCTCTTCGAGAAGAGGCGCAGAAGAAGTTGGAAAAAGAGAAATTAGTGGACAGTTCTGTGGAAAGTGTTGCGAAGCCATCGGAAACGATTGCTGAACCACCGAAACGAAGTATAGCCAAACGAGTTTGGGACGAATTAGTGCACTATTATCACGGATTCCGTCTTTTAATCATTGATATCAGGATAACGTCTCGATTAATATGGAAAGTATTGAATGGCGGAGAGTTAACGCGTCGCGAACACAAGCAATTGGTCCGAACCTCTTCTGATGTGTTTCGTTTGGTGCCTTTCTCTGTGTTCATTATCGTACCATTTATGGAACTGACTTTACCCATATTTCTCAAATTTTTTCCGGGTATGCTTCCGTCAACGTTTCAAACCTCATCCGATAAAGTAATTCGAATATTTTTGGCAATAAATAAATCAAAATTCTAGCTTAAATTAAATATTACTATTCTTTATTATGTTTAGGAGACAAAATTAAAGAAACAATTAAAGTTAAAGTTAGAAATGGCTAAATTTTTGCAAACAACGTTAGACGAGATGACACTTCAAGCAAAAGGCGAATCTCATTCTAACACCGCTAAAGAATTTGGCCTATTTTTTAATAAAGTGAGAAAATATTTTTTTAAAAATTGGTAATTGATTTATAATGAATATATATAATTGTTATTTAAATGAATTTAGATTAGAAAATCTGGACATCAAGCGACTAATGAGGAGATAATAAAATTTTCAAAACTATTCGAAGACGAGATAACTTTAGATTCGTTATCGCGACCGCAATTGGCAGCACTTTGTAGATTATTAGAATTGCAACCAATCGGTACTAATAATTTTTTGCGATTTCAATTGAGAATGAAATTAAGAAGTTTGAAAGCAGACGATCATATGATCAAAAAAGAAGGAATAGAAAGTTTAACGGTTCCAGAGTTACAGTCAGCGTGTCGCGCACGCGGAATGAGAGCGCTTGGAGTGTCCGAAGAGAGATTGCGGTCATCATTGGCGCAGTGGTTGGATCTAAGTTTGAGTGAAAATATTCCTCCATCTCTGTTATTGCTGTCTCGTTTGCTGTATTTGCCAGAAAATATCGAAGCGGCCGATAAACTAAAAGCTACGATACAAGCTTTGCCTGAAGAGGTGGGCACAGAAGCTCGTTATAAAATTGGTGAAACTGAGGGCAAAATTGATAATCGCACTAAACTCGAATTGATTAAACAAGAAGAAGCTGCGATTAAGAAAGAGAAAGAAGAAGAAGAGGCGGTGGCTAAACAAAAGATAGTTGATATGACACGAGAAACGTTGATCGACAGCGCACCCATCGTTACTGATAAAAGTATTGATATTGATTTGGCTTCTAAACAAACTCCGGAAAAAATAGAACTGTCCAAAGAGGATATCGCCTCAATTGAGAGTGCATTAGAGAAAATTGCAGAAGAAAAGAGTAAATTGATAATCGAAAAGGAAGAATTCGAAGAATTAAAAGAAGAGATGCAGGATTATAAGGAAGATATCGAAGAATTCAAAGAAATTGCTGGACAAACGGGCGAACAAAACCTAAAAGAGAGTAAAGCGGCAAAACGTTTAAGAAGTCGTGTCGACAAAATGGTTAATAAGATGGATAAGGTATTCACTAATTTAGATTCGAAGAAACAAACTCTGCAGCAGAAAATCGATACATTGGCTAAAGAAGGGAAAAGTTCGGACAAAGAAACTGGTGATGTTATCGGCATAAACGAACTGCTTTCGTCTATTCGAGGCATTCAAGGCATTCAAAAAGTTGGTGACGACACGAAAATGCAGCGCATCTTAGAAGTGCTCGACAGTATGGACTTTGACCACGACGGACAGATTGAAATCGATCACGTCGTCAAAGTATGTCACTTTCAACTTTAATTTATTATTATTTTATTTTAGAAAAACAAACAACAATATTCTATTTACAATTATTCTTTTTATTTTTAATTAAAAGGTTCTAGAATTACTTGGCAGAGAAAATATAAACGTTTCGCCCAAACAAATGAAGGATATTATTAATCTGTTAATTCAAGAGGAAAAGGTTGAAGACGAAAAGAAAAAACAGGACGAAGAAAAGAAACGGAAACAAACGGAGGAAAAAGTTTTAGAAGAAAAGAAAATCGAGAAAAAATCGCCAGAATTATAATTATATTTATTGCCTATTATTAAAATTTAGTAACGTATTTTAATTTAAGATACTGTTAATTAATTAATTACTGTCATCTAATAGAATCAATTAGGGGTTCTTTTTCTATAACAATCTCCATAAGACCCGACTTAATGTTATTGCTATTATTATCATTAAAGTTGTTAACCATTTGTTGCAAATGCCTTAAATAAATAACAATGCATAGAACGACAACGCACATGCATATAATAAATAATACGTGGTTAATGTAATAGGAATAATTAGAACCGTTTCGGGAATAGTTAACAGACATGCGTTCTAACGCTCGCAGAGGAAAAAATCGTGTTCGATGTAAAAGCGCTCCCAAAGTCCATTGAACCTGTTCGTTGTTCACATTTGATGCTGATTTGTATTTTGAGTATAATTTAGGCATTTTGAAGCCTTCGTGCAAAATGCTTGAGACCCACGAAGATTTGAAGCATTGGTAAAACAGTCTATTGCTGTCCGCTAATGGGTACACACCGCGATTAAATCTATCCTTAATCACTGACCAACTGGTGGCGCAATACGATTGAGCCGATGTGTGAAACTTATTGTACAAATAAATGCCACCCATTCGTAACACGTCTTCCATTGTATACCACAACTCCGAAAATCCATAAAACTCGGAACTATCGAACGGCGCCAGTGTTTGTTTAAGTTGCGTGAGTGGACACGAAAAATTGGAGTTACATTGTTTCGATGACTCATGATTAGGATCAAGCAATTGTTTGAGATTTGTTTCACACGATCCCATATCTCCAGTGCCTTTCAATTTGTATACAAAAGTTGTGCTTCCATTATTATTTTTGGTTCTTCGGGCAGTGGTTATGTTGTCAACACTATCGATGCAAAGACATGGATCGTAAAGCGTTATCTCCTTTTTTTCAAGACTAGTATTATCGTTAATAGTATGCGAAATTAAACTATTAACATATGTAGAACGCGCCACATTAGCGCCTAAACCCAAATACGTTTTCACGTAAAGCCGATAATTATGATCGGAATCGTGTTCAGTACATCCCAAATTAAATTCCGAAATCACATTCTTAAGAGTTTGCTCGGTTTCAATTGATTTTAATTGTTCGAGTTGTTTATCGTTGGTTACCTCATACGCGATTTGAACGCTCGCGCCTCCCATTTCCAACATACTAACAGTTTGCGCTCTCTTTATCAGTTTGTTTTCAAAGTTGATCGTAGATATGGGACCCGTTTCTATGGTATGATCGAAACGTCCCAACAGGTAATTCACTGCAATCCACGAGAAAATGCCCTCCTCTTTACCGGATATCACTTCCACGTGATTTGACGGGAAATGGAAACTAAAATTTTTTGGTATATTCGTTCTTAAATTGTCTAAAATAAGAGTTTGTGTGTCAGCGGGTAATAAACGCATTCCCGCTGTCGCTAATATGTATAGTGGAGTCTCTTTATGCTTCTCTACCGGAATATTATTCGCGGCAAACTTCAACAGTGGTGTTACATATTGCGTAGCCATCGATGGATTGCTGGCACACGAAGAAAGACCAGGTTTAATACTATGGTAAACGTCTTTTCCCAACTCGTTGTGAAGCATACGAATCTGAAGCAATTGTCTGGTGTCTCCAGAATGCGGTGGCCAGACATAGATGTGAACACGACTACCACTGCTTCCGGCGTCGATCATAACCGCGTACTGCAACTCTTTTCGCAAATTCATTAAGTTATCGTCAAAGTTGTTGACGAATAAAATACTGGTGTCATTGTTTGAAGAGTTTAGGTTTCGAAGTGTGTATAGTAATAGTGACGCCAATATCGATATCAATATAAACAAACGTAATCTTACGTTAATCAACCGATTCATCGCACGATTCAATAATTGGTAATAAACGCTTAACACTCCATACCTAAAACATATTCAACAATCAATTACTGTAACGTTAATTAGGATTGAGATTAGGATTTTGATCATAACAAACCAATTATTGTTTGCATTTCGACGATTGTGTCCTAAATTACTAAACATGTCTGCAACGCATTCCCAAAACAAAAACGCAAATTATTAATTAATTTAATTAATTTGATTGTTAATACGATATCCAAAACATAGTATTAAATGAATACACATTTTGTTGGTTATATTTAATACGCAATAATCAGTATTAAAATATGACCGATAATACTGTAATACTGTTCACAGCTAAACAAATACTTCAAACTTGCGTTTGATTTTTAATGAATAGAAATATTTTAAAAAACTGGAAAAATGTTTGAATACTATGTATTAGTAGTATAGCTGTATAGAGAATAAAAGTTTGATTGAATTCAAGTACACGTCATGTCTGTATCGCAGCATAACTATCGCTCTCATAAGATATCTATTGCTCTAATAATTGCTTCATTGATAGTGAAATAGCGTTTAGTTATGCGCTATAAATTCGAAACCGCTCTGAAAACTCCACTCACAAAATCGATTATCATTTTTATTTTTTATATCAAACCTTATAACAGTATAATTTCTTACAAATAAACTCGCGAACATAGATCTGCGTTTTAAAATGACATAATCATACGAAGAAATGTGCGCATCGAACGAACACTTTTGATATAATGCTCGCAACTAAATATGCTTAAACTAATTTATATTATATATACGCGGATATGTGTGTATTATTAAGAAATATCTTTTTATTGCACATAAATCAGATTTATTTGTGTTTTAGTTTAATTTGTTGTGTAATGTTAACACTTATTAGAGTTGTAAACCATTCTATTTTATTTTATCTCAAAACGATTTTTTTACTGCAATTAAAAGATTCAATGAATTGTAAAGTTTAATAATATTAGTGTGTGAAAAATAAAGTTGAAAAGAAAACCGTACAAATGAGAAAATAAACAATAGTTTCATTAATTTACACTGTTTTTCATTTTAGAAAGTAATGCATTATATTTTTGCACAATTCATTCTTACGTGAATTTTAGATGACAGACGTTTTTCTTTTTATTAGTAAAGTTTTTTGACGACTAATGTATTATACGTTTTTGGATAAAAACATAATTAACTTAAAATTCGAAAATTAATTTAAAAATAAAAACTATTAATTAAAATTTTTTTATCTTTAAATTTACTTTTTATTTACATAATTATTTAATGAATTAAAGCGATTTCAAAGATTGAAAATATTTTTAAACTTCGTTACAATATTTATTGCTTGAATTAACTTCATAATAAAGATGAGCATTGTTAACGGTTATCTTTTAATCTGATCGGTTAACCGGTTAAAGATAAAGTTAATATTTTTGGCGAATTAAAGTTAAAAGTTAAGGACTTTGTTTAGGTTTTATCCGATTCTCATCTCTACTTCATAGCCATAGTTGAAAATAGTAAAACAATAATTCATGTTTGTGTTCTTGAGTTTTATGGTCATTACTAAACACTATGTTGTCATTTCTTCAGTGTGGAGAAGCAGCTGCAGAGGCGTTACTCTAGTTATGGATGAATGTTAGTGTTACGCATGTGTGTGTATGTATGTGTGCACACAACGCGTAATGTGTTGGGAGAGATGTTTTGCGCATAAAACGCAAATCTCAATTGAGCTCAATCTGAAACCCCGGTTCGG
The DNA here is from genome assembly GCA_034698025.1 of Phthiracarus crinitus. NCBI lineage: Eukaryota > Metazoa > Arthropoda > Arachnida > Sarcoptiformes > Phthiracaridae > Phthiracarus > Phthiracarus crinitus. Next base: position 28,992 of record JAQGAW010000050.1, read on the forward strand.
TTCACTGTTCTTATGAGTAAGTTTTCCTAACGTTTGTGCGGTATTCATCAGTTGGAGATTTTATGATACATCCTCAGTGATGCAATCGATTGTGATAATTATTTATTTATGAATCATAAAAATAAAGATTAAATAAAAGTCTCAATCGTGTAGTTTTCCGTAATTGATTGTATGGATAATGAAGATAAGATTTTATAAGGTATGCATACTTTCGTTTAAGTTTTCGTTTAAGCTTTTAATTATAATTTACGGTTTGGTTTCAAAAACTTTTATCAGTATGTGATAAGTTTGCGCGAAGTTCGCGAAAATGGCAAAACTATAAACTTAAATACATCTGTAAGATATAAAAATGATTGCATTAATGCTGCGCTCGTAATACTCGTTTTATTTTTGTTTTTTCGTTGTCTAAATCGTGATTTGCTTGATTTAGTGATACGATGCTAATTCGCGTCGTTCTCTCTGTCGTATCGATTTGTTCATCTCTTCATCTCTCCCTAAATTGTTTCTTAGAGTTTATTTTGAAAGTTTTCCAGTAGTGATAAAATTAAGGTATACAGTAGTTTATAAAATGCGCTTTTGTTACAGTTATATCGATTTTGGCTTAAGTTTATGTGACTATAAGGAAATAAAATTTTTCAAATGATAATCTTTTAAATCTCAGACCTAAACTTCAGACTTATTAAAAACTACTGCATGCGAGCTTAACTGTAGAAAAAATGTCGCGTACGTAAGAATATCGTTAACCAACGGTTAGGTTCGGTGTGCATATCCGTAACTAAACGTTGAATGCGCTCATATTTTTGAGGTTAGAGCTCAACAGAGACTCAGAGGATGTCGTTAATTTTGAGGAGCTTTTCGCGTCATTGAAATAAGATATTTTCTGTTTTTTTTCGAAAATTCGTGAAACTTTAATTTATTTTAGTTAAGAAAATAATTAATCAATTGAGCTTAAATTCTATGATTATATTGTATGTTAAAAATGTTTAAAAGCTTAATTGACGAATCGATGCCCACAGCGATTCATATTTCGCCAATAGATATCATTAAAATAAACTTTAGGCAAAAACAAATTCTCATGAACTACTTTTTTAGAATTAAGAAAGTTTATTCGTTTAATTTATTAGAAATATAAACCTCGAGCGCAAAAATACATATAAATAATTATAGATTTTTGTGAATTTAAAGTATGTTTATTTGAAAGATATTATATATGTAAGTATATGAGTATATACAGTGTTGTACTGGTAAAACGGAAAAATTATACAACAATACAAGCATACGCTTAACTGATTATTTCTATTTTAAGAAAGCAGTAGTAGTTTAGTTATTTTTTTACCTGCGCTCATACTCGTACAGGTAATGCATACTTTTTTAAAGTTTGAATGGAGTGTCGCGCGTCTGGACACACATCTGGTGTGCGGCGCACACTGGTTGGCACGTGTAGAAACATCTGCCGTTTTCTCGCCTCAAGGCTTTGGTTGTTATCAAAGATTTTTGTCGAAGAGGTTTATACGTTTCAAGACGCGATATACAGTACATTAGAATAGCGTACTTGTTTGCCAGTACTGTATAATTATTGTTCGGTATTATCGTATATAAGTTGAGGCACGCGTAAAGTGAGCGTACAATTGAAATAGTTTTGGGCCAACATCTGCTCCAAAGGTCACATTTAGGTCACATTTCAATCTTCTCTCAAAGATTAAATTACAGATATAACTTCAGATCTAAAAACTTTCTTTTAGAGAATTTTGAGAATTTGCTTACTGTAACAGTACTGAAAATGATAGATAAAGTGTTGATGCGATGCGCGCTTTATATTATAGTTGACTTCAAATGCGATTCATTCAAATGTGAACTGCATTTTTGATATTTTCACTCACTATTCAGTTGTGACATGAATATTCTTTTTTTTAATATCCAAAATATACGTTTATTTCTAACCTTTGTCTGTCAATTGAATACGCATGGTTTAGTTATCGCAATTGAAAATGTTATTAACTCACCTGTCATGACAAGTGTGTACGAATTTCAAACAGACTTAACCTTCAAAACTATAAAAAGCAATATGTTATATATTAGCCTAACTTTTTATACAATTTATAAATGCATGCACACATGCCAAACACATTATCATTTGTCATTAATGTTATGTAAAACTGTTTAATCAAATGCGAAGCAATTCCCACTGCCATTAAAAAATTCTGAACGTTATAACGAAAAATGAGATGTATGTCCACTATAAGCCTGTTTACTGTAAAAATATATACCTTGACCCACACTGAGCTTTTATGTGCACCAAATTTAATGAATACTGTACTTTTACATAGATTTTATACGCCTGTTATTCTTACTATTTTTCACCTGCGTTCACATTCTTATATGACATTAAATATAAAAGCCAGTAATACTAGTGCATAGTACTGTTACAGTATAGCAAAGAAAAGAATTTGAAAAGATAAGTTAGTGTCGCGAGTTGTGGACGATCTACATATGGCGTGCGGCACAAGTGGCACGTGTTAAGTGTTGAAACATCTGCCGCTTAACGCCTGAAGGCATTTTGGCCAATATATCAATACAATATACTGTACTGTAGTTTATATGCCTGATTCTATAATTATTGTCCAGTATTATAGCGAATACGTGTACAGTATAAGTTGAGGCACGCGTACAGAAAGATCAGAAATGAAAAAACTTCGTCAAACATCTGCTTCATTGAAGTTAAAGGTCAAAACGTTATAACATTGAAACGGCAGCTGTTCTAAGCTCAATATAATTATAGTAAATAGTAAACATAGACTGTATAGACATTATAGACAGTAAATTCAACAATAAATAAACAAATTATGTAACTTTTATGATATAGATAATAATTGGTGTAATCATTTAACCAAAGAAGTGCTTAAACAGAATTGCCATAATTGTTTGGAAACATAATGTCTAATATAGAGAGAGGTGCGAGTCGTAACGCACAAAATTCAACATTTGACTGCCAGTCCATGCATTCTAGACGTACATATACCCTGAATAGTCTTTGGTCAATATGGTACTGCACGATAGCCATATCATTTCAGGTGCACAATACTGTTCACTGTTTATATCCAATAAGTTACTGTATGAACAAGTAATTTATATTTATTATTACTGGTTTAGGTGTACATAATAGCGCATAGCATCCAACGCTTTACCATATACTTATCACTTCCATGGCCTAACGGTCAGCCGCCATTCACAGCACTTAATTCGTACGTTATATTAATTGGTGGCGGAGTTATTATACTACCATTTTTCGTTGTGGTGGCAATGATGAAGATTGGTAATTATCCTAATGATGGCTATAAACTGGGCTTGAAATTTAAGCTAAACAGAAGTTATATGAACGCTACCAATAATATATACCAGAATATTAAAATCCCTGAACCGGATATTAAACGAAAGAGAGGTTTTCGGATATTTCGCGTAATTTGGAGACATAGCATACCCACCGCACCGTTTCTCCACATGTTGGCTGCGATTTGCTTTCTCATACCACGAATCCTAATGGAAGCGCAACTTATTAAACACGGCTTTCTCGGAAAAGGTTAGTAATTATGAGTTTTCCTCAATAAGTAATTAAATGACATTTTAGACGCTATTTTCAATTTTAACGACAATTGAATTGATTTAAATTGCTGTCAAATTGGATTATTTATAATATGTTTGGCATTTAAATTCATTTGAGTTTGAGTTTGAAGTTATTGAATAAATAGAATAAAATATATAAGAATTTTATTGCGAAAGTTATTTACTAAATTCTGACTGAGAAATTATAAGTGAAAGATAAATAAAGAAAAGGTTTGTGCATTATTGAAGAGATGGAATTTTAGTAATTGGTCGATAGAGACAGTCCAAAGTAAACTTTTATCTCAAACTTCACTGTTCAGTGCTGTGCATACACATACGCATAGACATAGTGGTTGTATAGCGTAACTAAACTTATATAACTGAAAAACATACGGCTCTGAAGTGCAATCCCTCCAAGCTTTAATCAATATACCACTAGTTGGTGAGCAGGGCTGTGATATTCCTCCAGTTTTTGAGAGCAATATCGTAGAATGCATGCATTAGTGTTATAGTATAGAGAAGACTGGAATTTGTGTATTACTGTTAGATGACTCATACAGCATCAAACTATGATGCTATGCTCTCACACTGTAATGCTGTTATGCTCTAATGTTGTGTTGTTGTGATGCGCCAATAAGATGAGACTAGATTTTAAATAAAAAGCATCCAAACTCATTCGAATATTTGCTGCAAACATATTATTATTGATGCTATAGAGTAATTCTAGAGTAATTCTTGCCAAACACAATATCTTTAATGGCATAGTTTTCTGCAATTTAACCTTTTGTGCGATATGTTTAAATAGCTATTCATAATTTTAAGTTTGGGAATACAAGTAATAGCAGCTTTAAATTTTTAATATAACAATAGGCAATAACATACTTAATAAAATGAATAAACATTATATTTTCAAGTCATAAATTCGTAATTTATTGTGTGTGCAAAACGAGAGAAATGTTAGTTCCAAACTGATATATTTCTTAAAAGACACTTTCTTGCACGACTGCCTGATATATAAACAATGCTGGGATAAAACAAATGAAATTGAATGACTTACGTCGTTATGCGAGCTCAGCTAATATGCAGTACTGTATTATACTGTATACGAGAAAAGATGGTGCGCTTATTACCAGCGAAATAAAATGGACAGAAACTACTATACTGTAATACAAGTTCAGTTTTAATACAGTATTTGCTAACATTTCTTATAAATCCTTTTAATCCTATAAAATATATTGAATTTACATTCCAATTAAAAACTTTTCCGATCAATAATTCAAAAAGAATTTGTTTTATTACTATAACTTGATTTTATATAATTTTTACGGTTGAAATGTCTAAATTTAGAAGAAGCAGAGAACATAAATCTTATACTAATAAGCTTATTATAGATTTTTTGGCTTTACTTAGAAAAATATAAATGGTTTTTATCTTTTGTTTGACGACTTTGTCTCGTTATTTGTTCTTAAGATTTTATTCTTGAAAAATTATGTTTTTTCGAATCGTATTGTTTAATCTATTATGCATTGTTTCTAATTAATTAGGGTTTTTTAAATTATCGTAATTATTTATCGTAATCGTATTAAAAGCTTCTATAGTATAAATCAAATTAGATTTGATAATACGCAGACGAATGTTGATAACACAATATTTTAGAAAACTTGCGAATGAAAAAAAAGAAATGCATATAATAAATAAAATTTGTTTAAACAAGCGGTTGAATATATTTTTTCTGTGTGATAATAAAGCTTAAGTTTTACAATGCTGAGTATCAAATAAAGTTTGGCGAAAAAGCAATAATATTTGCGAGCAGCACAGCTGCCTCGTCTGTAGTGGTGTTCAGTTGAACAGAAAAATGCTACGTTAGCCAAATGTTATATGTGTTCAATTTAAGTGCGTAAGAATGCCCAAAGTATTTCTCCAGAGGAGTATCGTTATAATGTAATGTCTGCTTTGCGACTGTTTTAGCCAAATTGAGAATAACTTCTCACTAACCACAGCTATTACGAATTCATTCGCACAAAAACAAATATATGGATAAACATAAAATGCGATGATAGCGCTAATCTTAATAAATATCGGCTCTATTACCCGGTACTCTGTTTAATAGCAATCGTACCTTTAATCAATAACATATAATTATATATATATATATTTATTGCTGACTATTACGCAAAGAATATGGGATTACTTTTTTGTATTATATTAAGGAAAATGTCATTTTCGTTATTTATTCAAATTGAATTGTGTAAAACTGAAATAACCGGCTTATTATATAAGCTAAAAAGTATGTGTTCAGTTTTAGATTACTGAAAATATTTGGATTAATTTGAAATTTTTGTATTATTAAATGTAAAAAGATTATAAATTATATTTTTTATTTAAACTTTAATTAAAAATATTTCTATTAAAATTTTTAGAAGTTAATATTTACCGGTTTACGAATGATATTCCTGACTCGTGATTATAAAACAAATATTTCGCATAATTATGAGTTCCTGAAATAATTAGAAAAGGCTTAGAGACCGTTGAATAATACAGTAATCCTGTTTATTAGAAATGTTTTTTTTAACTTTAATATACGATTCCGTTAGATTGAAGTGTAGTTTATTCAATAAAGCTTAGATTATTATATTTATTCTTATGTATGTCTATAATCTTATCGAGTCTATTAAAATAGAGTAAATACTATTGTTTACGGTAATACTAAAAACGCAAACAAAATGTTGAATTAGTAAAGTCAAGTTTAATAAAAATGTATTGAGAGATTAGATTAAGTTTGCGCTTTTAAATACTTAATTAAATTAGTTTCGAATATATTCGCTATAGGTTTCTATATTTTTTGTTTGGGCATTGTTTTGTAGCGAAATAGACGCAAATCTCTTGCGGATTACGCACAGTAAATGGCATGTTCACAGCAAACTACAGTTTTCTAATCGATAAGTTAGGTGTTGTTCAGTGCTTTCTTTTTGCTTAGTGAGGCCAACAATGCAATGCCAACATCCAAAATCTCACTAAATGGACAGATTCACGCTTATCACGAATCAAGTTTGGCATATAATGCTATTATAGTTTCTTGACGTAAATTTAACCGAATTATTATTTATGGTATACTGGTATTTGATTAATATATTATACCCAATTTATACGATAATTTTATTTTACACGCCACTACTTTTTTGCTATAAATTTTAATGTTTTCGGTAAATAAATTAATAGGATTTAATAAAGACTTCTAACGTATTTAAAACAATCCATTAGTTTAGTTAAAGAGTGAATCTACAAATACGAAATGGAATTGCGTTTAACACAATTATAGCGCTTAATACTGTATTAACGTTATTACGTCTCCTCTATTTATTTCTGCACTCAGTGTTAGGTTAAGTGTCATCCACTACTGACAAGAGGTATTCAGTTTAGTTTAGGATATACTGGAAGTCAAAAATATTTCAAATTATGTATATTAATCAAGAATTCGCGAAGCATGAGAGACACAGTTTTATTATTAATAAAAATGTTCACGAGTTTATCAATTTTGTTTGCTTTTGTGTCTGGAAACCATAAAATCATAGATGAAGAGATACAACAATTTTTAATTATGAAGTGTAATGTATGGTAAACCACGTTTGGTTCGATTTGGCTCTAAATCAACTGCAATATGTTATTGTAAATGTAACCATAATTAAACAAACTAAATTTAAATAATATTATTTTTAAAAATTATTTAATTAATATAAATTAAAAGAGCTAATTAGAGTTGAATTCAGTATTGATTGCTTCCCTACAATGAAAAAAGTTTGTATAGTAATTTATTCCTTTCGCTTAATAAAATTGTTAAGCGACCTCATTATCACTTGTTTTTACTCGTGACTCCAAGTCATGACACAACCATTCTTTAAACAAGATATATATATTGATATTGGACATGGGATTTAGTGACATAAAATACTATATTATTGAATTTCAAACACTGATTTAGTTTAAATATTAAAAAGTTCAAAACATCCAAATCATTCATTTGATTCTTGTTTCGCATATGCGAAGATGTATACTGTATCATATATTGGTACTTCTATTTTTGCTTACAATACCAACCAATATAGCGTATTGGTTACCGATTGCGCTCAAAACAGCGCAGTTTAGTTAATTCTCAAGTGTGCCAACATATAAATAAGATTTGCTTAAATTAACTAACGGGTGAGTTGTTTACTTTCAGTGGTGTGCATTAGATATATATTTTTCCAAAGTGTAAAACCTAAAGCACACATTAATTTTTAATGCTTTATTCTTGTCATGATAATGTATTTGTTATATTATTACGTACTGATAATCTATAAAACGATTAATTCGCATTAAAACAAACAGAAAAAGCTTCTATTAAAGTAAACTTTGTATATTCAACTATTTATAACATGAAAAAAATAACATCAATCACTATAATGAGCTCTGTTTGCTTTGAAACTTTCTTAACCTCACTTAAATCACCAGACCTTCTCTTCATTTCCCAAAAGGATGAGATAACCAAAACAAGTCGACTATTTATTATTTTACATACTTAACTGGTACGTAATCCTGAACTTGCAAATTGCATGTACAGTACAATGTCAAGTCGAGAAAACTTCAATTCAAGAGCTGCTGCTTATAATGAGAATTAACAGAAATAGAAAAGATAATTTTTTCGTTAATTATGCAATTTTCAGACCGAAAGCTTTAAGATAGCACTTTTGGTAAAACTTTTCGTTTTTTTTGTGGAATATCCATCATTAGATTTCTATAAATTTTATTTATAATTTTTATTCTTGAAATAAAAGCAAGAATAAACCGCCTTTCATTATTAAATTTAGGGATGAGTTTCATGTTTTAATGAAGTAAAGGAAACGACGGTATTTGAATTATGCATGTATGCTCAGAACCAAAATAATTTTAAAGTAATCGATTTTCACATATTTTAGAATTTAACAATACATATAAAACCCGCAATAGAAAATTTATTCTGGTTATTAAAATAGAAATACGAAATTTCTTTTGTCAGTTTTGCGTAAATATTCAAATAGGTATTGATTTTCTAAACTTTTTTTAATATAAATATATATATATTAGGTATTTCCAGCACTAACTTTGTTTTATAAGCTTAGTCAGTAATAAAATACTAAAAAAACATATTAAAAGATATAAACGCTATTTCACGGACTAATATTCACAATTGTCGGTTAACTGACAGCTAATTATTTTTAATTAATGAATTCAAAACCAATTAAAATGAATAATATTTTTTTCAGCATCTCATTTAGTTAAGAATATTTCACTATATTAAGGCTAAATGTTAGCGTTTCCGACTCAATGCATGTCTATTTCTTTTTATTGTTAAAATAGTCTGCTTTATTACACTGTATATAGTTTTTTATTGATCCTTTAATATAACAAAATGCTGTAAGTTTTCGCAATTAGTGCAGTGCTGCCATTCTTCATTAATTACTTACTTTCTTTCTCTTAATACAGTATAAGGTACTGTTACTGTAGTTCAGATTAAGCTTACGTCGTTTAACTTCTTATCAAATCATTGAATGTCATAATGTTATTAAAACTTTTTCTCATAAAAAATTAGATTAAATACAGTGATTTTGAATCAGTTTCTTTTACCAAAAAATATAATTAATCGTTTCGTGAGATGATTGAAATACAAGAACGTTATTATATAAAAAATTTTAGTTTACGTTACAGTAAAAGAATTATTCCATACTATTTGATATATCTTTTTCAATGCAATTTTAAATCATATTATTATATCGATTAGCATTTTGGAAAAAATACAAAAACTTTTATTATTTAGTTGATCAGAGTATGCGTAGATATTATATAATGGGTTAATTCATAATCTTAAGCGATGATTCTTCGCGATCTTTTAAGAACATAAGACTCTAAGGGTTTACGATATAAGCGTACAATAATACACGATTACTAATTAAAATACTCTATAAATATTTTCGTTTCATTATTTAATAATAATCTTTGGATATCATACGCGTTTGGTTCATCTTATTTAATTAAAATAGTACAGTATTTGTATAGTGTGTTACTTGTTTCGATCGGAGTATTTATTTTAACTTTTATGTTACTGAGTAAACCATTCAAAATGAGATTTTTTTTTCACTTTTATTGTAACATTTACGGAACATATACGTAATATTAGATAATTATATATATTATTTATTTTACCTTTTTATTCAACTGTTGCGAATTGAATCAATAAATGGTAAAATGAATGATATCGATATGTTTTCACTTGAGCTCTCTATATGTGCCATAATAGACAACTATCTATGCTATTAAAAGCAGATAAAATTTTATTGATATAGTTTATTGATATTTGACTTACACGTTAATGTTTATCGCTGTACCCTTAATATCGCAGCGATCTTTACAATAGAATTGAAAATTTTTGTTCGCCAAAAATAAAATCGAACTAGAATTTTAAGCCATGTCTGACCAAATAATGCTTTTTATGGCTATTATTTAGCGTTTACAAAATTTTATGGCTTTAGTTTGGATCATACTCTAAAATTTAAACCACAGTGTGCTTCAAATGCCAAAATAATGTTCTAAATTAAAAGTCCTAAACTTTTCTCTTTAATAATGAAACATATAGTAAATTCAAAAATACTGAAAAGCTATTTACTAACTAAAAAACAGCTGAGTGTTCTATAATTTATCGTACCGTACGTGGCATTAATAAATAAATGTTTTTATTGATTTTTTTATTGTATTGGATTGATTGATCGTTTTTTCTTTATTTAATATTACTCTTAATAATGAACTGCAATACGTTTTTTAAATCAAATGATATTATTAATGAATGTTTTAACTTTAAGTTGTTTCAATTCCTTTTTGAGATCTTATTTTCTCAAAAAAGGAACAATTACTGTGTGGTTTTCCGAATTCAATTTTTTTTGAATAAATATAACGATTTTACGGATGAGTCTGATTATTCAATTCTACCATTTCTTTGACTAAATCTACAGTATATTTACAGTAATTCAAAATGAACTGAATTTTCGTGTATACAGTAATATACCGATTATTATTTTATAGTATTTTGCAATTTAGAATTGACTAGTTTTACTTGAGTCATAAATTTAAAAAATTTACGTTTAAATCTCATTCAATATAAAAATATATCTCAGTTTAATAGAACAATGAATTGGTGCTAATTTTTATTAATATAAACGTTTTGTGATTCATTTACTTGACAATAAAATATGCAAATAATCCATTGAAGTGTACAGTATTATGCGATACTCGAGTAGTTTGCAAATCAAATTATAATATCGCGCACAGTGTGAGCAACAAGAAAATCTCAATAGTATTAGAATTCCTAAGAGAGAATTAACAAAGAAGGGGTTATTAGAATTTTATCTCTATCTGTAAGTCTTTGTTAGTTAGATGTTCGGCAGTGCCCTAAAAGTTAAGTTAAGTTATATAGCGTTTGTTATGCAGTTAATGGAGACATAGCGATACCTCATTGAATCATTAATTTCTCGGTTCATTGACATTTGCGTACACGAATTATTATTCTAAAGGATTTAAGATATTCGTTGCTCTCTTTCTTTCATATTTTTGTTTCCACTCGAACCGAGAAAAACAGTTTTGCTCGATATTTGCTCCATAACTGTATGCACTGATACCGTAATCATTCCTCAAAGGATCAAATACCGAATATATAAAACCAAATGTAATAAAATATGACACAAGATTGAAAACGATGATATATTTTGTTGTATCCATTTTTAGTTAAGATTTAGGTTTTTTAGTGGTATGTGATATGTTTGGAATCTGTTTTCTATTCCTTTGGAGATAAGAAGTATATGTGTTTTTTAGCAATTTTACATCTTATTATGTCAAAAATAAAAAATAGCAAATATCTATCTATATTTACACAAAAATAAGAAACAGAAAAAAACTAAAAAAATCTTATTTTCCGCAATCGATATATTTTCAGGCGATATATGGAAAACAGAAATTGACTTTATTTTAAACCGATTAGAAGATAAACGCATTTCAATGTTTAGCTTTTTAAATACGATCAACGATACGGAACGAAGTCTTCTCAATATGGAAAGCTATACATTAAATCAATACTTGACTAAACATTCAAATATAGCGAAGCAATACGACTATCACTTGGAAGAGAGCGGACATTTGTCAATGGAATTAATCAACTTTATAGTGGCTTTATTTGTTTTATCCGTCAGATATCCATCAGTGTTCTGGAAAGTGAGCAAAGGTTTCGGATTTCTATTATCGCTTCAACTGGTTATTAATTTAGTTCAAAGTTTGGTGATTTATTCGTCGTTCCAAATATTGCTTAAAGTAATAGTATGCGATCCATCACTAGTGTTGGTTCGATATAACACTGATATACGGCTAACAGTGTTTCAAATATCGATAGCGTTTATTCTGTACCTCATCGTACTAATACTTTCTGGTACTCCAGTCTATATGTACGGATTGCAGAAGTATCGCGAATGGAGTATATGCCAAACTCGCAAAGTGCACGTCACTGTATCGCACGGCAAACAACGATTATGGGGATATTTGCCACATTTTTGCGCTTTTCTCGTTCTCACACTATTAACAGTTTTTGTTTCACCTTTATTTTATGATTTAATTGTAATTTATTGCGGAAGTCTGGATAGTACTGCACTTATCGCTATTATTTCGACCGCTGTTCACTTATTATTATGGATACTGCTATGGTTAATGCTGACACTTAAAAGTAAATGGCATTTCACCGATAATTTTGAATGTGACAATTGCAGCGTAAAATATAATGGCATAAAAGTTGAGAAAAAATTAATGCGTCCGCAGAGCAGAGGAGATCCACCGCTGTTAGTGATTGAAAATGGGAAAACTTATCAGATACGTGAAACTGCATCGAAACGAGCCATTCTTGGTATTACTCACAAATCACGTATTTCGCAGAAGCCTATATCACCGCAATGTGAAGATGAAGATATTTATTGGCTTAAACCAAAGCCTTCTACCCCTAACAAAGTGTTAAGCAAGGACTCGCCAGAAGATGAAAACACGCTGATGTGGTTGAAAAATGATAAGCTTAATGGTACCAAAAATAAAGTATCGTTTGATGATGGAAATAGTACTACTGGTAGTAAAGGAAAGAAGAAAACCGCACGAAAATCGCCAAAAAATACATTGAAGTCTAAGAAAAACAAAACTGATGAAAATGAAATCGAGTTCAACTTCGACCAAATCTCCAATCAATCAGATGGCGATTACGCAACATTGCGTCGTATTGTAACTGAGGATTTTCAAAACAGCAATTTAACTCATTTGGTTTGTAACCATTTTGTCATTTTGTTTTTTTACTAATACCGTATCTTTTATTTAGTTTAGTTTTATTTGTTTTTTTATCGATTCATCTGTTGATTTATTCAATTAAATACTAAAAACTAGTTATAACGCGCTTATTTCCATTAAAACATAATGGATTTTAATTTTTATTATTTTCGCGCATCCATGCAATAAATTAATAGTCTTAATAAGATGCATATATTAGAATATTATAATACAGACTGCATTATACAGTACAGTATATGTGATATAACTTACGGAATAGGACTAGTAATATAGATTTTGATCATATTTTCACTGTTTATAGTATTTTATTTGTTGTTTCAATACCTTTGTTAATAATGTCCACTAAATCGTATCAATAAACTCGACTATTAAATATAGTCTTATTAATTAGTTGCCATATATTACACAAAATCATATAACGAACATAAAGTTTGCTATAAATAACTAATATCAATAACAATGCAGTAAAGTTTCTCTAGTTATGAACTTAATTAAGATATATCGCCACAGAAAATGATGCGAAGAATCAAATTTATCGTTATAATTGATAACATCTACATTGTAAGAGATTAATACTTCAGTTATGTATATGTGTGTGCGATACACACAGATTTATTGCATGCACACTAGAATGCAACCAGAGATTGACGATTAGAGCCACAGTACGCTATACCATACTGTTATGTATAAGGAATAGTATGATACGTTAATTAAATAATACATTATTAATATGGAAATATGCGCAAATGTGTTTTGGTTAATTAACTATAGCTAATAACTACATTAAAGGGTGTGACGGAAATTATTATATAATATATAATCTCTTTATATTTAAAAATGTTTTTAATAATGAATTTTTAATCGATAGAATTTTGAGTAAAAATGCGTGTAATATCAGAGTTAAAGAATTTATTTTTAAAATACTCGATTGTAGACCCAATGCATGATTTCAGTTCTCAGTTTCAAGCTTTCAAAACTGCAAATCTGGAACCAAAACATTACAAAAATAACACATTAACTCTAGTCTAACGCTAATGTTTTTTTTTCAGGGTTCATAGACTCTTCAGTAACACGTATTTGTGTTTTGTAACATTTAAAATATTGCTGCAATCATTTGTTTTAATTCTCTTTTTAATTAATAAGTTATTATTTTTTACAAATATTAAAGAATTAATTAACAAAAATCTTAATGCGTTGTTTTATTGATACAGAACTTATGTCCGCTACGAAACGAAACGATAGAACTGCCAAAAAGTTATATCTCTCCGACAACGGATGGGGATTACGAACTGCTTATAGAGCAACCATACTCGCAAAATCACACTTGTAATGGCTTAGCAAATAATGTGTCACCGATTGAAATATATACAGGAAATGGATCTAATCATATGACATCCACGCCAATAACAGTTACCGCACATTTTAGCAAAGAAGATCATATGGTTAATAACGAAGAATTAACGCCTCGTTCAGCGTCTATGAGCGAGACATCGAACTCTCCCGAAAAAGCGAGCGACACGTCGAGTGGTGTTCACTCGAATTCAAGCGATGGCGCAAACTTAACGCCTCCTATAAGCATATTAGGGAAGCGTTCGTCTTCGATGGAGAATATCATGCAACAAATACAAGCAGCGGCTGCCGCTAAACCAAACTTCAGGAGTTTGTCGTTACAGCGATACATGTCTTCGTTGCCACAGGAATATAATCACACGCCGTTTCATCCAAACATGTCGACAGATGGTGTATCGGATAACACGATGGTTATCAGAAGAGAGAAAAGAATTGGTCGAACGTCGGAATCTTTCAATAATTCAATGAATTCTAATGTTAGGCCATATTTTGGACGCGAAACAAATGTGCGAATGACGTCATTTACCGAAATTCCTGATTACCATAAATGTAATTCATTGCCGTGTTCTCCGAAAGTGGTTCCTATGCCAGCAAATCAATTACCAGACGCGTGCTATCAGAGTATGTATCGGCAAACAGTTAATAATGGTAACATTGGTAACATATACGGCCAAAATCCCAATCAATGTAACGCTAAGCCTCAGCATGTAATGAACATTAATGAAAATCCTAATTTCCTGAATCAGTCTCTGGCGAACGAGTCTGCTTACGGATTCATCACCAAAGGATGCGTACCGAAAGTATCGCATATCTACCAAACGTGATCGCCTCCAGAAAAATTATTGCCGGTTCATATTGCTTTCTCTTTTGCTTCTTTACGCTAATACTGACTTAGAGGGGCATAACTTAACTCATATATTTATGATAGCATCACATTTGGTAAACAACATATGATACAGACTCGTAAGAATTTCTCAATTCTGAATGCTTGCTCAGCGAAACAAAAACTTCTTATAAGTTGATTTATAATGTTTTATGTATAAGAGGATTCGTTTTGCTATTTTTTGTGCTGTACTGTAACAGTTGAAGTTGCTGTACAGTAGAAGTCAATGTTAGTATACTGTATGTATCTTCGACTATACTCTAAATATAGCGCAATAACATCTTCACGCTTCAGTTCATATATAAGAACTTACTAGAAGTAAAGAAGGGCTTACCAGTTAGGAGTTTCGCTGTTATACCGTAGCTTATTATGTAGTGAATAGTATTTGTCGTATTTAAGAGCCCATACAAATAGTTCTGCAGTGAAATCTTAATTTAATCATAAATATTTAAAGTTCGTGTAACTTATATCTAAAATATATTATCGTCGAAAAACAAATTTTATTTCAAAATATATTTTCCAATAAATACCGTACAACTTATTTTTATTTATCGGTAAAAGGCTTAAAATCAAATCGATTTATGTTTACTTATTTTTCTACTTTAGTTTATTATTATTAATCTTTTCAATGTTTACAAATTTAATTTGCAATATTGATATAATTTCGTTGCCATTTCGTTGCCATACCTTTGAGTTTAATTTTCTTATAGTGCAGTACTTGTCAAGATAAGCGATGATTTAATCAAATTTATCTATTGTTTGCATTTCGGGTTTTGCACAATGTTTTATTACAAACATACTCATCTTCTATAGGCTTTGAATTGCTTTTTAATCTCATATTTTAATTTGATTCGAAAAAGTTTTTCTTTTCTAAAAAACTTCATATGGTTTGGGAACATATTAATAAAATTAATTTCCTTAAAAACTTTTGTGCTTTTCTTGAAACGCGTTTTAAGCAATAATGTGCACGCTTTTTGATTTTTAAGAAATAATCAATATTTAGTAAAATTTTATTCACTTAAGGCCTCTATTCATGTCTTTATTGTCATTTCTATTCAACGTAAGACTTTCTTTGAACAATGACAGTGAACCCATAAAAATTATATTATTTGAAAAATTATCGTTCAAAACGCTGTTCTTTGTTTAGATTCTGTTTAAAAACTTTAATAACGAAAACGTGCGGTTCGAGTGTATATTCGGTTTTTATTCCGTTAACCGAATTGTTTGAAATATATTATCCAAACGTTTTAAGCGTTTTTCTCATAAATTTTTCAACTTTAAACTTAATGCTGACTTTGCTATGAAATTTACTTTCTACTATTAATTTAATAGTTTAATCAAATTCATTTATACTTAATATATATTTACTTTTTATAAGCAACTTATTTATTACACGAAGATTTCAAAACATTCCGAAAGTTTTTTTTAAAAAAATATAAATTTAATTGAAATAAAATTTGCTACGAATGAATAAATAAAAATATATACATTTAAATAAATTCATACGAGATTTATCTTGAAAATTATTTGCTACTAACTTATAATTACGTGAATTATTAGGATTTAATCGCATTTATTATTATCGTATTAAAACGTTGAATTAATTCAATTGAATTTCGTATATGAAAATTTTTATAGGTTACCAATAAAAAAATCAATTGTAAATATAGTTTAATTATACTGTTTTAATATAATTGTTTGATAAAATATTTCTAATTGAATATATGATTCATTGTTAAATAATTGATTTGAATTTGTACATGTATTAACAACTTTTATAATTTAATGATCAATATATTGTCATTTGATTGTCATTATTATGTAATAATTTACTCATGTTATCAATAAATCACGAAAATTGAAACATTAAATGATTTAAAACATTAAACATTTGGAGATTTATTCAGCATTCGATTGACTAAACTAAGCGTATTTGAATGTATGAGAGAAAAGATTTCAACAATGGGATGATTTTAAGATTCATACTCAGAATGAAAAGTTAGAATAGAAAATATGAAATAGATTTCTGAAAAATTGTTTTTAAAAATCTTAAAATAATTTACTATACCTTAAATTTTTACGATTCCATCTTAAGTAATCTTTTGTTACATTAGTGTTCAGCACACCATGTGATAACATTTGCTTTGTTGGCAACAAATAAAAATAATCTCCTTTTTTACACTATTATGGACAAATCACTTTGTTTATAGACATCTAATATATTTTACTTTGGATTTGTGCGTAAAATGTTTGTTTTGTTATTTCGAACGAAATTTTTTTGCGAAAAAAGTTTTAAACTAAAGCAAAAAAAAATATTTTAGATTCCATGGATTTAATAGAAATATTTTTCTGGAAAACAAAACAAAAAGGATTCTGAAGCGAATTCTGAACAAAAAAAATTCTGATTCAATTCGAAAATACCATTAAACTTAAGTTAACGAAATTGAGTTTACTTCACGCACACTGGCGTTGAAATTTTAATAACAAATTAATGAAAAAAATAAAAAAATATTTAGAACGGGTATACACTTTCTTAAAACAAGTTTTTATCCTCTTTTGAATCATGCATTTATTCAATGCATTTACAATGTGTGACAGAATATTTCATTGGTTTGTTTGTTGAAACGCTTTTATAAATATAGAATAATAGAACTTAGAAATGATTCAAAATTAAACTGACAGCTTTTTAAGAGAAAAAAGTAAGTTTAACTTCAGTTCATAAATGAAGCTTTAATTTGTCGCTTCACACCTAGCTGTGTGTACTGACGATGGAAACGCACTGCGCTTCGGTATCGATTAGATTCTGTTCGCTAACAATATTTAGATTTATGTTTTTATGTGTTTCACCGTTTTTAGTATGCATTAGAGTTTTGTAGTTTTCTTTTCGGAATAAAAACAAATAAACGTATATATTATAATTTATGCGTACGAATACTCATATATAACAGAGATTAATGAATGCGCAATAAAATACTTTAGACTCACTACTAATTAGTTTATAGAAATGCAATCCAATACTCAATATTATTTTTCGATATATCGTACAATTAATTGAATAGATTTTCTAAGTATTCGCGGATTACACGGATTACAAATAATTTTATTTCGGAATAGGCATTGCATTAATGCTTTGATATAACAAATAAGTGGTATACGATGTTCACTCATGATTATACGCAATGTTTGCGATGTGTTGGCCATCTGTCTAATGGCACGAAATCTGTTGCCAAAGTAAGATATGAAAGAAGAAAATGAGTGTAAGCTTTAGTTTAATGATGATTGAGACGGTTTAGGAAATGAATAGATCGCTAAGATTTTGTTTTTGTATTGTACTGTCACATCACATGATTAGGCAAAAGGGCATCAACTCATCGCTTCAATGCAGTATAATTAATTCAACAATTACTGATTGTACGTTAACTGATTTTAACTTTTTTACATGATATATCATGAATTTTTTGTAAAATCAATTAAGTTTTAAAAAATTAATTGTAAAGTTTATAAAAAATAAAGGTTTAAGGATTTTTTATCGTGTAAATATTAATGGAATATATTTTTTAATAAAAATTGTTTGACTAATAATTCATGTTTTAATGAATTTTAGAATTCAAAATTTATTTTAAGGTCAAACTTAAAGCTAATCAAGTTATTAACCGATTAAAATTAAATTTTAAAATATCTGAGATAAGTTAAGGATTTTCGTTAACATTTAACCCTATGATCATCTTTTCAAAGCACATATTGTTTGCAGGTTTAAACTGAGGTTTTGTTTGAAAACGAAGTAATAAGTTTTTAGCCAAACCAACACTTAATTAAACATAATGAATATTTGCGTGATTGCGCTCTCAAATGCTTTTCTAATTGAATTTCTAATATTATAAAATTAATAGTAATAATCAAAACCATAATAGTGAACATCATTTGTTCATAGTTTTATATATTCAAACGCATTCATAAATAATTCATTAGTTTTAGCTTTTTTATGTTTTTTCAAGTTAACTATTAACATAAATTCATTCCATTTAAACAATTAAACAATCATTTATTGAATTGAATAATTACCGTAAAACTTTTAACGCACAAAAACTTAACGATTTATGGTATTATATTGTATTTTAGACGCGATTACATAAAAAATACAGTATTCATCATCTGTTTGTAATATTAAAACGAATCTAAAATGTTAGTAATGTTAGTAAAGCGAATAAATTTAGTTAATTAGTGTATAGTATTCACATAAAATTATGAAAATAAATTATAAACACATTAACATTTAAGTCGTAATAACTATAGAGTCGAATACATTAATTGATTGTAAGGTTTAATCTGATGGCCTCCTCATAACTCGGTGGCGGATCATTGAACAGGTTGTAAGAGTTGTCATAAGCTGGCGGTGGATCGCTATTCGATGAAATGCTTGCACCAGAATGTCGATCCAATAAACAAAAGTTTACGAAAACATTGGCATTATTATTGTCTGGAATGCGAGTTATATGTAGATTACAGTCGGATTCGTCCATATATTCGGTTCTCGTATGTACGAGATTGAGCTGATTATCATTCGCAATATCGTCGATATGTCTGGGACTGACGTACTTATAGAGGAAACCGATGGCAGCGAACACAACAAATGGTGCGACACTTAATGCGATGTAAACGTATTGAAGCGTATTTCTGTTAATTACCAATCGATCGTTCGCGTTGTACTCGATTTCCATCGTTTCGGGCAAACAACTGTCAGATTCATTGTCATACCTCTTAGGCGGACATAACACGCACTTTTGAGTCAATTGATCGATCGCGTACTTATTAGATAATACTTGTTTGCAGACACAGACGTTACGCGAAGTTTCGCATTCGCTTAACCGATCAAACGCTTTGCAATTAATGCTTGAATCGCATGGTTCCAAGTGTTTCGAGTTTTTATAGCACTTTTCGTTGAGTTCGTGCCAACTATAACCGTAATTACATACACATCGAGATAATAAGCAAACTGTGTTCATACCCACACAATCAAAATTATTGGAACAAAGCGATTCCTTGTGTCCTTTGATACATGAATTATTTTTCGCTGAATACGAAAATCCCTGATGACAAACACATTTCTGTAACTTATAGTTACTGTAAGCGTTAATGCAATACGCGTTTTGACCGCATTCGCCATCAATGCTGCAAAGTTCGTTCACGTTCTTATACTTCGAGATACACTTAATGTCCGCCACATTAATCGGAAAGTCTGGCTTACATACGCACTTATGGAATCTGCAGTACGATTCGCGAACAAGACATCCTCCGCCCGGATGTGTCGAGAAATCGCACGAAACGTTCAAATATTTTTCATACATTGGATTCTCATACGATTGGAGATCAATTGCTAAACCAAAATGTCTCACTGATAATACAATTAATATATTGATTGGGAGAGTAATAGGCAGTCTAATAAATGAATGGTGCATTGGATTCAAGTGTTGTTCGGTTCATGTTTTTAATGGATGCGATGTCATGGAAACAACGCTCTCATCGATCTCCAGATTAACTGCTTATTCACTGTATTTCAATAGAGAACGGCTTTATTATTCAATATATCTATAAATAAGTGTACAATTGATAGATTTATGTTTCAGTTTCTATGGGCAAACTTTAAGCAGTGTTTCTAAATAAATAATAAATAGAAATCGCAACACAAAAGATATTGTTATCAATGAGATTATATCTTTTCAACTTATATTACATTATATTTTCGTTATATTTTTCTTATATTTCGCTGCATAATTCAATTCCATGTCTGCTATATTTTCAAAGAAAAGTAAATATGATGTCAAAGAAAAGCGAGAAAATAAATATTTAAGTCATGTTAAACTTTTAACGTAAAACTCATCGCAACAATTTTTCAAATGTTTAAATGGGTCTGAAAACTCTCAAAATAATATTCGGTATCATTAAAAAAAGTTTTTATAAATAATCTTTTTATTGTGTCATAACTTTAATGGTATACATTTAAATTATTGAATCTTACGGTAAAAATACATAAGAATTATTTTTAGTATAGAGAAAATAAGTGCACCCCAGAGGAGGTTTGACAGGGCATTCCAGACATAAGTGTCTGAAAAATGGAACTTTAAACAAAATTTTGAAAATTCAAGGTGTAAAAAGTTTTTAAGATATTTGAAAAATTTTGGCCAAAATTAAAAAAATATATCGTTTAAGTTTAAATTCATTGGAAAAGAATTTGATACAAATTTATTCAAAAAAAATTGTTACAAATGTCCAAAAATTGTCGCTTAAATCGAATAGCTTTGAATGTATTTTTAAAAAATCCGAAAGAAACGGCACAAGACCATCAGAGTCTTGGATTCTGTTATCATTAATATATATATATTGCTTGCTTATTAAATGTTATTTAAATGATAAGTCCATTTCATGTTCAAATTTCAAGAAAATGATCTAATAACACACTGTTTATGAGACATTTCTGAAATCATTGACTTAAATTATAATTAAAAATAATTAAGTGATACCTAACCATTTGCTTCATTTATACTTTAAAAATATACTTTTCTTTTTTAAATTTTAATTAAGTTTTAGTTCTTATAATACTAGAAAGATTTCAAGATTGGGATTCTTTTGTTTTCCAGAATTAGTACTTATTTTTTAATTTTTACTTAATTAAATTATTATAATGTATTTGCGTTACAGTATCGTCAAAGTTCTAAGATTTTAAGATCTAAACGTATAATTCTTTTCAAATCTTATGGATCATTGATTCAAACACATTATTATTTAACGCGTTTCGAATTAAATATCTATAAGTATTGATCTGTTAGAAATTTAAAAGTATTTATAAATTATAACTGTTAAAATCAATAGTTAACAAATAGAGCATAAAACTATAAGTATATTATAAGCATTGTCACCAAATGTAAAGTTACGTTAACTGTTAACAGACACTGGTTTTAATATAGTTTAACACTTCCGCTCTTTTTATCTATTTTTTCTTAGTTTGTAGTCTTTCCCAAATTAATACTATTCTTTTAATGTTTTACTTATTTAACTAATGAAATGTCACTTAATTTAATTTAACGAAACAAATTCAAGAGCACGACAATTTGCGGTATGCTTTCAAATATTGCAATCATAATATGGACACAATTACATGATTTTAATTGACTGATAAGTTTTAAATAGTTAATCAACACAATTAAAACTATTGGTAATAATATGAAACTAAAGGGTAGATCAAACAATCTCAATCGCGGTTAATCACTTGATTGCTAACAAAACTATTTATTAAATTTCGCTGAACTATAATACTATTATAACAGACATATATATCGATACAACAGTACTGTAGTGAAGCCTATGAGCACTTCTCTCAAACACGGCTCAAAGCCTTCAATATGAAACCACAAATTAACACTTAACA